>CM031241.1:230583954-230829222 GCA_018340775.1 Taxus wallichiana var. yunnanensis
ACTTTCATTTATTCTCCACCCTACTTTAACATCCGCAAGAGTTACCCCAGAAATATTTAAGAAGAAAGGGTTCCCGTCAATTCTTATTATAGGAAATTTCAAATTTGTAGAAAAAACAAAATCCATGTTATATTTGTACATCATCTCAAGGACATTTCACATTTCAGAGATTTAATTGGTTCTGTTTGGTTTAATGCTATAAACATAACACCTTCACAAATATAGAATTTAACATCAATTAATATAAAAAATCAAAGAGATGAAAATGAAAAGAAATTAAAAATTAATACATAACATAAAATGAAAAATATTGTAATTTAAGTTTAAATGTTAACCATGTCTTTCATGTCTATATTAGATAGTAATTTAAAAATGCCACATGATTTTTGTTGTAATGCCCATTCTATGTTACACTGTTCATCTGTGGTGATCGAGTGCTAAGCATGGAGTGTCGTTGTGCCTTAAATCGACCTCGATTTTGACCATTATGACTATAATTGATAATTATTTTACAAGCTGTAAAATGATAATAATGATAATAATAATAATAATGACATTATGATTGTATTATCGATCAACGATTGTATTTTATTATTACCTTCTTTATATCGATTGTTATCGATATCATCCTCTGTTATCGTTAAACTATCCTTTTGATTTGTTTGTCGCTTCCGCTGATCGAGCCTCGTTGCACAAATGAGGAAGAGTATGTTTTGTGGTGGCGCCACGGTTTGGGAGTGGCGTTCGCGTAAATATTTCATGTAATTACTCAATCCCGTTCTCCTCCTGGGTCGACCGATCCCGCAATCTTAGAATTGTTTTAAATTATTAATTTTAAATATAGATTCTTATGTCCCCAACCTACCTTGTCTCTCCCTTTTGGATCTCCTTGTGTACCAAGTTTGGCGTGGGAAGGAAAGGTTAATGATGTTTTTGACCTTGTTTCCTTGGTCGGCTGGAGGTGGGTGGCTTTAATGGCCACCTGCCATTGCATTAAAAACCCCCTACACCTTCTTGGCATGTTCAACTCCTGGTTGGTGGCCGCACCTGCCCATTTATTAAATTGTTGACTTGCAATCTGCTATCACGTGGTCTACTTGTTGCTTTCTGCCCAAAACCACGAATGCTTGTTTTGCACTCCATCAAATCTTGCGACGGATGAATTGCACACGGCGTGTTACGGATAGTGGATTCATTGATGGTGAAATGAAGGTCTGTCACCCTGATGTTGCGTGGATGGGTGTGGATTCTTGTAACGCCGCTAAAATAGACGACGCTCGCTCGAGCGACATCTAGCGATGATGACGCGCAACAACAAGCGACCAACCAAGCGTTAGAAAATGCAACAAATCTTTTTTTTTTTTTTTTGATGGTGTGCTCGCATCTGAGGCTCGAACTAGACTAGTCCCATTAATGCTTCGGGAAGGCGAAGGTAAAAGAAGTTAAGTCTCATTCGACGCGTTTCACCAAGAATGAAGGAGGGTCGTCTTTTGAATTATTTGTCTGATGTCTGGTGCTGTCGTGATAGCAATGAGAAAGGTAATTCGAGAGTAAGGCATAATTTACTTTGCGTCGAATTCATTAGCCACTTCGATTTCTTTATTCTTACTTTGTTATTTGGTCAAATTACGTTGTTTCAAAATTTAATACATTTTAATATACATATGTATATATAAATATATATATATATATATATATATACATATATATATACTTACTTTATCATTTTGTTATATTACGATCTTTCGAAACTAATATGTTACATTATATGTAATTGTAGATTTATATATATATATATATATTTATATATATTTATGTTTATATTTATGTTTATAATTACATATGTATCTATATATATATGTCTTTATATTTCGGTATAAGCTGATACCGATCTTTTTTTTTTTTGCATGGTAATTGTTAAAATACATAGTTAGCATACTCCCATACTTACCTAAATAATGCGTACAAGGAAACTTTTACTACTACTTTGTGGATTTTAAAAGGCGCTAAACCTAAATTTGAATTTCCTCATATCTGAAAAGCAGAGTCGACTTAAGGATCACTTTCAAACTTGGCATTAAAGTATGCGGTTGGACGGGAAAGCGAGCTACCTAACCAAAGTTATTATACCTCTTGCGTGCAAAGAAAGCAAGAGCCGCATTTTCTTGTTTTCTTTTCAACGATTCCCTTAGATTTGTAAGACTTTTGTTTTTACCCATCTACTGTAATAATGAGACTGTATTCGAGCCGCGTGAAGGAGCCGTGGAGGATAGAGAAGGTAGATACTGACTAAAGGTAGGCGATAACTCTTCCAAACGACTGGTCATCGCGTGAGAAATCACGTATGGTAAAAAAACAGTGTTACAGAAGCGCGTGAGGTAGGCATTGGATCTGTTGCATTTCCTTTTTCCTTGTCCACAGGCGCGTGGGACAAGGCAGGAATGGGCGCACATTAGGAGTCGATTAACTATCTCTCTTTTTTGCTCAGAGGCCGGGCGCGCCTTCCATAAACGGGATCTTTGTCAACAAGAAGAGTTCCTCAAGGCGTAGGAGGACAGTGAAAGGGGTGGGGTGCTGTTTGGAAGTGTAGCAGACCGCCCAACTATGTTGTTATCTGTACAGTATCGAATGCAATCTCCAATCAATTCGCCTCGAGGTTGATCCAAATGACAGAGCAAGAGGGGGAAAAGTGCAGGAGTGAGCATGGATACGACTAGACTAGGCGGTTGATCGACTCCAAGCTACTATTTTTTATGCCCTGGGTGAAATGCATAAGGTTCAGTCTGTGTTGTTGTTTTCTTTTTTTTTTTTTTTATTTATGTCTTTGAGTAATTGATATGCTCACGTTTATACCTCATTTCCATATTATATTCTTGTCCACACTCGACTGAGTTCTTTTCCGGAAATGTTTTAGACTACCTTCGTTTATTACAGCGTGTGCAAGACAAGATAAAGGTTTATTCCAACATCGATCAAGGGACAGAAATAACGGTACCACTGTGTTGTCATTTGTTTAGTATTGAAATGCATTCTCAAGATCCGGGGCTCGCCTGAGATTATCGATCAACGATCAAGGACCGAGGAAGATCTGTTTCATATCAGAGTTTACAAGAAGCCCAATTGTTATCTGTTATATTGCAGAGCAAATCCACATGTGATATTTGTGTTACTGTCTTATTATACTACTAGTATTTGTCTAATGCAACACTATTAGATAGAGGACCACAAACCCGTCTTTGCAAGCACTGCAACAGTTTAAATGTTTGTTGTGCAATCATTTTGCCATTGCAACAGCAATATAAAATATATCATGATATAAATAATTTATACATGAAATATAACTAAAGTGGTATAGAAATTTATCTATACATCACTTATACAATGTAGATGTTTATAGGAAGTAAAAATAAGATTTATTCAAGGGATTAAATAAAACGATCTTAGGAAGCAAAAGACATGTAAATGAGATGAGGTAAGTTTAAGCTTTTGATGCATATAATTAAGAATAAGTCATTAAAATGAAAGGTATTTTTGTAAAACTTTTCAACACCCTTCATGAGGGTTCCACAATTACTTCCAATGAGGTTTATAGCAAGTACTACTATCATGTAAACAAGATTATCATTCTCAAGGGAGGTTCCAAATCAAGAAAGAAAGAGAATAGATAAAATGTCATCCTTTCAACCTTTAATTCCATCTATATTACATGCTTAATATAGGAGTTCAAAAGTACAACTTTCATTCAACATTTGTTACAACACTTTCCAATAAATCTTAGAGCAAGAAATACTATCATTCCAATGCAACTTTCCTTAAAATCTTTTACAACACATTCTACTTTATGTGGAACAAATTTGCAATTATGTATACTAAAGAAAACAAGGCAACATTACATTTTTCCTCCACTCAAGGTGGGTAAATACATGATGTCTTCACATTGTCACCAACAAGGTTCATGTGTCCCAAAGAGTCCTTCTTCCATGCTCCAAGTTCCATGAAGTTCAATCACAACCAAAATAGGGGGAGAGGCGACACTCTCCTCCCAACCAAATCTCAATGGAGAAGAGAAGCAATCTCCTCCATTGACCCCCGAGCCCCAAACACAACACAATGGAGGGTGGTCTCCAACTCAAGGCAACTATACATGCTTCCACAATACAAGTTCTTCACAACATTCAAGCTAAAAGAGAAAACAACAAGGAAACACAAATACACAATATTTGCACAAAGGCTTTCTTCCAAGCCAACAAGAGAAGGAACTATGGGAATGTTTCCCTTATGCCTCCCAAATGAGATGAGATGCCCATCCAAAACCCTCCACAATATACACAAGCCCCTATGACTCTTATGCCTCCCTCAAGTACCCCTTATTCCTCCCATACTCTTATGCCTCCCTCCTCTTATGGCTCCCTCAAAGACAAGGTAGAATGTAAACATTCCTACCCAAGATGGGCATCCCTCTCAAACTCCCTCCACAATATCCTAATCTACTCTTTTGCCTCCCTCATGATTATTCCCATAGACCTCTCCTATACTACACAACAAGCATTCAAACCATTTTCACAATTTCACCAAAGTAAACATGCATTTCTTTTTCACAATTTTTAGCATAGAAGCAATAATAATATGAAAGCAAAAACAAAGGAGAGGGTTCCCTACCTCTCCATTGGAGAAGCCTACACCAAGAAACTTGTCCAAGCTCCTTCCCAAATCAATCCAAGCATGCAAGTCCAAAAACTCTCTCTATCTCTTTCTCCCAATTCCTCTCTCTCCAAATAACAAAGAACTCTTCAACAACACCAAAAAAACAAAGCTCTAACCCCCTCAACAAGAGAGGAAGTTTCAATAAATAGATCAAAGGTAAGGGTGAGGGTGATGTGGCTCCATGTAGGATGCCACATCACACATCCTCAAACCATCTCCCAAGGTCAATTCAAATCCCAAAACACCATAAATGGGTGGTTGGGTTGAATGACAACTCTCTTCCATATTGACCCTTTCCCATGTGCCTTAAGGCACAATTAAATGCAAAAAGAGGAAAATGCACTCCAAAGTCATATTTCCCTTCCCAAAACAATAAATAGCCCCCTTTTTGGATTCCCAACCCATAGATATGGTTGGTAAGGGGTTTTGGGAAGTGTGGGACAAGTTTAACTTGTCCCACAAGTCCCCTAAAAATGCACTCAATCTCAAATTCGAGATTCTTAAGAGCATGGAGTGGTCAACACTCAAGATAAGCATTCAATACAAGAGACAACACATGGCTCAAGGAGCCAACCAACAAAATTTATTACACCCACATGACTAAAACAAGATATTAAATTAATCTAAACATACTTAGCAAAAGTAATAAAAGAAGGGCATCCCAAATGAAATCACCTACTAAAGTAAATAAAACAATTAAATAAAATTCTCAACCCCATGGTCACATTAGAACATTACCCCCTCAAGAAAATTTTCTCAACACATACAAGAACAAGCTAACACAATACAGTTTACAAGTTGCCTTGACGACCAATGTTGTAACCACCCGACATTCTGTTGTGTTTGGTCCCCAATCCCCCTCATGGTTGTGATCATGCTGTGTTTCCTGTAAAAATGCAAAATACCCTCTTCGGCCTTGCGGCCATGTCAAAATATCCAAAATAATCATATGCATGAAATTTATTAACATCTATACGTAATTCAAGCAATCATTATTTCTAGGTCTAATTCACAACTTAATTATGCATTTCATCATTATCCAAAATCATAGTAATGTAAATTCAACAACTACATTCTATTCATCATGGCGAATAAATCCAATGTTAGAACACATGCAACACATCCATATAAAAATAATATCAGTATCCAATAGTCTGTCCATGAGTCAGTGTAGATCATACTGAAAACAAAATCCAACCATAATCCAAATGTATCTAGTCACAAAACATCATGCTAATCAACATAAATATAAGCCATGTCCATATCTAAAGTCTGCATAACTCAAAATGATAATCAACTAAGTGTCGTAGGGAAGTGGGCATTACATCCCCCTCCCCTTAGACTAGACTTCCTCCTGGAAGTCACTGAAACAAGTGTGGAAACTGAGCTCGCAATGATGTAGCATCCTCCCAAGTAGCAGCAGTCTCATCGTATCTGTCCCATTGGACTCGAACCTGATCAATCTCTCTGCCGCGAAGGCCCAGGGTCCTGCGATCTAAAATGCGCACGGGCTCCACCATCACCTGCCCCTGGTCCTGCACCTGCAATGCAGTCCAATCTAATACATGAGAAGGATCAGAAACATATCTCCTAAGCACAGAAACGTGAAATACATCATGGACGCGCGATAAGCTAGGTGGCAGTGCTAGACGATAGGCTAAGGGGCCGAGGCGCTCCAAGATCTCAAAGGGTCCCACAAACCTAGGAGCAAGCTTAGAACCTTTTCCATAACGGATAGGGCTCTTATGCGGTCTGACACGAAGGAACACCTTCGTGCCTACCTCAAAACTGCGATCTGTCCTATGTTGGTCCGCATACTTCTTCTGTCTATCCTGTGCCTCCTGCAATCTCTGCCTGATCAAGGTAACTCCTTGCTCCATGTCCTGTAATAATGCTGGCCCAAGGGAAACCCTGTCCTCAATCCTGTCCTGACTAAGAGGTGTCTGCACTCTCTACCATATAATGCCCGAAAAGGAGCCATGCCTATAGAACTCACGAAAACTATTTATTGTAGGCAAACTCCACCAAATACAGATACTCCTCCCATCTCGACTGATGATCCATCACGTACATCCTGAGCATGTCCTCCAGAATCTGATTCACCCTCTCTGCTCGTCTGTCCATCTGTCTCAGGGTGATAAGTCACATCTGAAATTAATCCTCGTCCAGGGCATACTTTGCGTGGTGGTCCAAAAATGGGAGGTGTACAAAGGGTCGCGGTCGCAAATGATCTTCCGCGGAATCCCATGTAGTCTGACAATCTCATCAAGGTAAACTCGTGCCACTGCACTAGCCGTGTAGGTAGTCTTCACTGGAGAAAAGTGAGCTACCTTCGTCAATTTATCCACCGTGACCATGATGGCGTCGTGGTGGTATTTCGACGTCAATGATCCAACAATGAAATCCATAGAAATGGTGTCCCACTTCCACTCCGGTATGGCATGAGGATAGAGAAGGCCACTGGATCGATGCTCGGCCTTCACCCTCTCGGTACTCTAAAAGCGGGATACAAATGAAGCTATGTCTCTCGAAGTCCTCTCCAAAAGTACAATGTTGTCTCAAGGTGGCATGCATCTTCTTCACCCGGGATGGGTGAATACGGTGCACGATGAGCCTCTGTCAAAATGTCATGCCTCAAGCCTCCATCTCTAGGAACATAAATCCGCCCTCGTATGCGAGAAGACCATCGCCTCTAAAGAAAGTCCATCAAATCTCCCTCGAGGGGTCTCGAGACTCAAACTCGCTCTGGCTCTGCAAGGTAAAAACTATCCCGAGGAAGGCTGCTGCAAGATCCTACTCCGCAAATCTGTTTGCCCGAGGTGGCCATAGCCACATGTCTCCGTCTACTCAAGGCATCTGCCACCACGTTCTCCTTTCCTTTCACATGCTCTATCTCCATGTCATACTCACAAAGTAGCTCCATCCAACGCCGCTGACGAGCATTGAGATTGGGCTGCGTGAAGAGGTGGCGAAGACTCAAGTGATCTGTCCTGAGTGTAAATCTCCGGCCAAGAAGAAAATGTCTCCATCGCACTAAGGCATGTACTACTGCTGCAAGCTCGAGGTCATGGGTCGGATAATTGAGCTCATAATCTTTGAGTTTGCGAGACTCAAAGGCAACTACTCTACCCTCCTGCATTAGCACTCCTCCAAGTCCTGCCAAGGAAGCATCTGTGCATACGAAAAACTCTCCATGAGGATCCGGCACTGCAAGGATAGGTGCTCTCGTAAGGCACTCCTTCAGTGTACTGAAGGCCTGCTCACATTTATCTGTCCATACAAACTTCTTCCCTTTCCGCTGAAGAGAAGTGATGGGGTGCGCAATCCGAGAGAAGTCCTGAACAAACCTCCTGTAGTATCCTGCTAATCCCATGAAACTACGCACCTCGGTCACACTAGTGGGTGCTGGCCAATCCATGATGGCTCGAATCTTGGAAGGATCGACTGCGATACCTTCCCCAGAAATAACGTGGCCCAAATATTGCACCTCAGTCTGAAAGAACGCACACTTCTCCAAGTTCCCGTAAAGGCGCTGCTCGCGAAGACACTGAAGAACCTGGCGAAGGTGCTCCTCGTGCTCCTCATGTGTGCGTGAGTAAATCAGAATGTCATCAAGGAAGATAAGCACGAAGCGATCAAGGAAGGTCCTGAATACCCCATTCATCAAACTCATAAACACTGCGGGGGCATTCGTCAAGCCGAAAGGTACTACTGTGAACTCGTAGTGGCCATATCTCGTGCGGAAAGCTGTCTTGTGAATATCTGTCTCCGCAATCCTGAGCTGATGGTATCCTGACTTAAGATCTATCTTGGAGAAAATGGTAGCCCCCTTCATCTGATCAAACAAATCGTCAATGCGTGGAAGGGGGTAACGATTCTTGATCGTTACTTTATTCAGCTGACGGTAATCAATGCACAACCGAAGAGATCCATCCTTCTTCTTTACGAAGATAACTGGTGCACCCCAAGGGGATACACTAGGACGAATTAGGCCTTTCTCCAGAAGGCCCTCAAGCTGCAACTTGAGCTCACATAACTCAGGGGTAGTCATCCGATAGGGTGCTCGTGAGATAGGCTCTGCGCTGGAACTAGATCTATATGGAAGTCGATCTCACGTGGGGGAGGTAATCCCGGTAGCTCCCCTGGAAACACATCGGCAAACTCTGATAAGATGGGATGATCATCGAGGGAAGGTCCCCCGACTCATCCTCTGATCTGTCACTAAGCTGTAGAATGAATCTATTTGTGCAACCCGTCGCCGCCCACACCGCTTAAAGGCTGCATAGCGGAGATGGTGCGAACGAAAGCAGGTCTCTTAACCCCGATATCACTTGACTCAACCCCAAGATCATCTATACAAGCAATAGTCTTGTGGTAGCAATCCACTCTAGCTACGTGAGGCGGACGAATGACCAATCCATGCCTAAAATGATGCCATAAGATCCTAATGGAAGGATCCTAAGATCTGAAGTAGTGGTGAAGGGTCCCAAATCCACTACACACTCCTTGACTAAGGAGTCTACAGAAATCTTGGCTCCAGAAGCCATCTCTACGTCCCAACTACGGCCCTGCCTAACTGCCACCAGCCTACAACGCTCTACCAAAGATGGTGCAATGAATGAATCAGAAGAACCAGAATCAAATAATATAGAGGTGGAAATACCTCCAACACTACCTGTCGTCTCAATCACAGTACTCTGATGCTCAGCCTGGCGGTTCTCGACCGCTGCGTAGATCCGATGACTCCGTGCCATATCTCCAACAGTAGGCTCTGAGCTCTGTGTCTTACCCTTGGTAGGGTTAAGTGGGCAATCTCTCCAAATATGCCCAACAACTCCGCAACCATAACAGCCGCCTGATCCTCTCCAGTGGGAAGCGGCTCCAGCTGGTACTCTAGATGACTGAGATGCCGATCCTGACGATCCGGCTATGGAGTGCTGAGGTCTCTGTTGACGAGCTCCGACCGTGGTGAGCTCTCGGTGCACCCTGTGTCCTGATGGGTCCCCTAGGAGGAGGCCCCATACTACGTCCTCTCTGTGCATCGAATCTCTGAGGAGGTCGGTAAGGTGGGCGGGTCTGCTGCTGCTGTGGTGGCCTAAATGAAGCCTGCCCTGAACTCTGTCCACCCCGTGGAGGAGGAACTGACCCCTTCGACCTACTATCCTGCATCTGCTGGATACGGCTCGAACTCTATCTACGGCCTCTGTGTCTTCCCCGTGTCTCTCTGCAATGTAGGCCTTCTCCACGGCCCTCTGCTAACGTCGTAGGCGGTGAATGCGTCGCGCCCGGCTAAATCCAAGTTCGGCCCCGGATGAACCTGTGAATCCGTACTGCTCATCCTGCATATAGTCGACGTACTGAAGTAGGTCCAGAAATCGACTCTCATACTCAGCTACTGTCATCGATCCCTGACGGAGGTCATGAAACTCATCTATACGCTGCTGAATAAACCTCCTAGGTAAATACCTGCTCCTGAACCGCTCCTCAAACAGCTCCCAGGTAATCGTCTCTGAGTCAACATGGAGCTTCTGCTCCTCGGTCCTCCACCAGACTCCTGCTCCATCCTTCAGAAGGTGGATCGCAACACGAGCTTTCGTGTTGCTACTACAAGGACAGAGCTTGAAGCATCCGCTCAAGCTCACCAACCAGGCCTCTGCCTGAAAACCACCTATATCTCCTGAATACTGAGATGGTCGCAGCTTCAGGATCTCCCTGATATGGTCTGCAGCTGATGTAGTACGAATCCTAGGTCTCTCTGTATGCTCCTCCCTCTGTCTAGGGCTCCGAGACCTGTCCCTATGTCCTGAAATCCTGTCCCCATATCCCCTCTGTGGCGACTCTGGCCTAGCCGACTCTGCACGGAAATTCTCTGCTCTGTGCTCCTCGTGTGTGTCGAGGGGATGCACAGGCATCTGCGTGGCTCCAGGCTACGTCTAGCAAGTCGTCCTCCCAAGGGCTCCGCGTATAGCGGCATTGACATCCTGAAGTGTCTGCAAAATCTGAGGCAGAAGGGCTGCTACGGCCTGCTCTGGCGGTGGTATGTCTAGGTCTATGTGAAGAGACCCCTCGCCCAATCCGCGCCTCCTGCACAGATCAAGGCGAGAGTTAGTTCATCGTACTAGGTCTTGTGTCAGTTTTCTAAATTTGCTGTTTACTATCATTATCAACATTATGGCTTTATATTTTAAAAGTGTTAGTTCTGTACTGAGTTGAAAGTTCCTGTTCTGCGTGTTCAGCGTGTGCCCAAGGGTCCCAGCTTCGAACCCCTGGCTCTGATACCAAAATGTAACGCCGCTAAAATAGACGACGCTCGCTCGACGACATCGAGCGATGACGACGCCGCAACAACAAGCGACCAACCAAACGTCCCGAAAATGCGACAATTTTTTTTTTTTTTTTTGATGGTGTGCTCGCATACAGGCTCGAACTAAATTAGTCCCGTTAATGCTTCGGGAACGATGATAAAAGAAGTTAAGTCTCATTCGACGTTTCACCAAGAATAAAGGAGGGTCGTCTTTTGAGTTATTTGTCTGATGTCTGGTGCTGTCGTGATAGCAATGAAACGGAAAGGTAATTCGAGAGTAAGGCATAATTTACTTTGCGTCGAATTCAAAATTAGCCACTTCGATTTCTTTATTCTTACTTTGTTATTCGGTCAAGTTACGTTGTTTCAAAATTTAATACATTTTAATATACATATGTATATATAAATATATATATATATATATATATATATATATATATATATATATATATTTATACATATATATATACTTACTTAATTATTTCGTTATATTACGATCTTTGAAACTAATATGTTACATCATATGTAATTGTGGATTTATATATATATATATATATTTATATATATTTATGTTTATATTTATGTTTATAATTACATACGTATCTATATATATATATGTCTTTATATTTCGGTATAACCGGATACCGATCTTTTTTTTTGCATGGTAATTGTTAAAATACTTAGTTAGCATACTCCCATACTTACCTAAATAATGCGTACAAGGAAACTTTTACTACTTTGTGGATTTTAAAAGGCGCTAAACCTAAATTTGAATTTCCTCATATGCAAACAGCAGGAGTCGACTTAAGGATCACTTTCAAACTTGGCATTAAAGTATGCGGTGGATGGGGAAAGCGAGCTACCTAACCAAAGTTATTATACCTCTTGCGTGCAAGAAAGCAAGCAGGCCGCATTTTCTTGTTTTCTTTTCAACGATTCCCTTAGATTTGTAAGAATTTTGTTTTTACCCATCGGCCTGTAATAATGAGACTGTTCTGAGCCGCGTGAAGGAGCCGTGGAGGATAGAGAAGGTAGATACGGTTTAAAGGTAGGCGCATAACTCTTCCAAACGACCCTGTCCGCGTGAGAAATCACGTATGGTAAAAAAAAAAACAGTGTTACAGGCACGTGAGGTAGGCATTGGACTGTTGCATTTCCTTTTTTCCTTGTCCCTGGGCGCGTGGACAAGCGGGAATGGGGCGCACATTGGCAAAGGTCGATTAACTATCTTTGTTGTTTGCTCGGAGTAGTGGGCGCCTTCCATAAACGGGATGCTGTCAACAAGAAGAGTTCCTCAAGGCGTAGGAGGACAGTGAAAGGGGTGGGGTGCGGCTGGAAGTGTAGCAGACCGCCCAACTATGTTGTTATCTGCCACGATGATCGAATGCAATCTCCAATCAATTCGCCCTCGGAGTCGATCCAAATGACGAGAGCAAGAGGGGGAAAAGTGCAGGTGAGCATGGATACGATTGGCAGTTGATCGGACTCAAGCTACTATTTTTTATGCCACAGGTGAAATGCATAAGGTTCGGTTTGTGTCCTTTTTTTTTTTTTTTTATTTTATTTATGTCTTTGAGTAATTGATATGCTCACGTTTATACCTCATTTCCATATTATATTCTTGTCCACACTCGACGAGTTCTTTTCTTTTAAAACGTTTTAGACTACCTTCGTTTATTACAGCGTGTGCAAGACAAGATACGGGTTTATTCCAACATCGATCAAGGACGAAATAACGGTACCCTTTGTGTTGTCATTTGTTTAGTATTGAAATGCATTCTCAAGATCCAGGGGCTCGCTTTGAGATTATCGATCAACGATCAAGGGACCGAGGAAGATCTGTTTCATATCGAGTTTACAAGAAGCCCAATTGTTATGTTGTTACAAGAGCAAATCCACATGTGATATTTGTGTTCTTTTCTATTATACTACTAGTATTTGTCTAATGCAACACTATTAGATAGAGGACCACAAACCCGTCTTTCAAAATGCATGCCAGTTTAAATGTTTGTTGTGTGCGATCATTTTGCCATTTCTTGACAAGCAATATAAAATATATCATGATATAAATAATTTATACATGAAATATAACTAAAGTGGTATAGAAATTTATCTATACATCACTTATACAATGTAGATGTTTATAGGAAGTAAAAATAAGATTTATTCAAGGGATTAAATAAAACGATCTTAGGAAGCAAAAAGACATGTAAATGAGATGAGGTAAGTTTAAGCTTTTGATGCATATAATTAAGAATAAGTCATTAAAATGAAAGGTATTTTTGTAAAACTTTTCAACACCCTTCATGAGGGTTCCACAATTACTTCAATGAGGTTTTATAGCAAGTACTACTATCATGTAAACAAGATTATCATTCTCAAAGGAGGTTCCAAATCAAGTAAGAAAGAGAATAGATAAAATGTCATCCTTTCAACCTTTAATTCCATCTATATTACATGCTTATTATTGGAGTTCAAAAGAACAATTTTCATTCAATATTTGTTACAACACTTTCCAATAAATCTTAGAGCAAGAAATACTTTCATTCCAATGCAACTTTCCTTAAAATCTTTTACAACACATTCTACTTCATGTGGAACAAATTTGCAATTATGTATACTAAAGAAAACAAGGCAATATTACATTTTTCCTCCACTCAAGGTGGGTAAATACATGATGTCTTCACATTGTCAACAACAAGGTTCATGTGTTCCAAAGAGTTCTTCTTCCATGCTCCAAGTTCCATGAAGTTCAATCACAACCAAAATAGGGGGAGAGGCGACACTCTCCTCCCAACCAAATCTCAATGGAGAAGAGAAGCAATCTCCTCCATTGACCCCCGAGCCCCAAACACAACACAATGGAGGGTGGTCTCCAACTCAAGGCAACTATACATGCTTCCACAATACAAGTTCTTCACAACATTCAAGCTAAAAGAGAAAACAACAAGGAAACACAAATACACAATACTTGCACAAAGGCTTTCTTCCAAGCCAACAAGAGAAGGAACTATGGGAATGTTTCCCTTATGCCTCCCAAATGAGATGAGATGCCCATCCAAAACCCTCCACAATATACACAAGCCCCTATGACTCTTATGCCTCCCTCAAGTACCCCTTATTCCTCCCATACTCTTATGCCTCCCTCCTCTTATGGCTCCCTCAAAGACAAGGTAGAATGTAAACATTCCTACCCAAGATGGGCATCCCTCTCAAACTCCCTCCACAATATCCTAATCTACTCTTTTGCCTCCCTCATGATTATTCCCATAGACCTCTCCTATACTACACAACAAACATTCAAACCATTTTTCACAATTTCACCAAAGTAAACATGCATTTTTTTTTCACAATTTTTAGCATAGAAGCAATAATAATATGAAAGCAAAAACAAAGGAGAGGGTTCCCTACCTCTCCATTGGAGAAGCCTACACCAAGAAATTGTCCAAGCTCCTTCCCAAATCAATCCAAGCATGCAAGTCCAAAAACTCTCTCTATCTCTTTCTCCCAATTCCTCTCTCTCCAAATCACAAGGAACTCTTCAACAACACCAAAAAAACAAAGCTCTAACCCCCTCTACAAGAGAGGAAGTTTCAATAAATAGATCAAAGGTAAGGGTGAGGGTGATGTGGCTCCATGTAGGATGCCACATCACACATCCTCAAACCATCTCCCAAGGTCAATTCAAATCCCAAAACACCATAAATGGGTGGTTGGGTTGAATGACAACCCTCTTCCACATTCAACCCTTTCCCATGTGCCTTAAGGCACAATTAAATGCAAAATGAGGAAAATGCACTCCAAGGTCATATTTCCCTTCCCAAAACAATAAATAGCCCCCTTTTTGGATTCCCAACCCATAGATATGGTTGGTAAGGGGTTTTGGGAAGTGTGGGACAAGTTTAACTTGTCCCACAAGTCCCCTAAAAATGCACTCAATCTCAAATTCGAGATTCTTAAGAGCATGGAGTGGTCAACACTCAAGATAAGCATTCAATACAAGAGACAACACATGGCTCAAGGAGCCAACCAACAAAATTTATTACACCCACATGACTAAAACAAGATATTAAATTAATCTAAACATACTTAGCAAAAGTAATAAAAGAAGGGCATCCCAAATGAAATCACCTACTAAAGTAAATAAAACAATTAAATAAAATTCTCAACCCCATGGTCACATTAGAACATTACCCCCTCAAGAAAATTTTCTCAACACATACAAGAACAAGCTAACACAATACAGTTTACAAGTTGCCTTGACGACCAATGTTGTAACCACCCGACATTCTGTTGTGTTTGGTCCCCAATCCCCCTCATGGTTGTGATCATGCTGTGTTTCCTGCAAAATGCAAAATACCCTCTTCGGCCTTGCGGCCATGTCAAAATATCCAAAATAATCATATGCATGAAATTTATTAACATCTATACGTAATTCAAGCAATCATTATTTCTAGGTCTAATTCACAACTTAATTATGCATTTCATCATTATCCAAAATCATAGTAATGTAAATTCAACAACTACATTCTATTCATCATGGCGAATAAATCCAATGTTAGAACACATGCAACACATCCATATAAAAATAATATCAGTATCCAATAGTCTGTCCATGAGTCAATGTAGATCATACTGAAAACAAAATCCATCCATAATCCAAATGTATCTAGTCACAAAACATCATGCTAATCAACATAAATATAAGCCATGTCCATATCTAAAGTCTGCGCATAACTCAAAATGATAATCAACTAAGTGTCGTAGGGAAGTGGGCATTACAATTCTCAAAATCGTAAGGCTTTGCTGATGTAGTTTCGGTGGAGCGTAGAAGCGAAATCCTCCTAGGAAAGTGCCGTGAGGAAGTGTTTGGCTATATGCAGCAGCTACAGGCAGAGAAGTAAACTTATCCGAGAAAATCGGTGGCCTCTAGAGAGAGCTAAGTGTGATAGCTACCGCAGGCGATCCCAAGGAACCGTTGGTGTTGATCCCGATGTTACATGGGTTGCACACGCGACCAAAGTCGTGATCAATTGTTGCAAAATCTTGCTGTAGTAGAATCCTTTTGAGCACTCCAACAAGTAGGTGATCCAACTTCATTGTTATCTATTCACTTTGATCGCATCCTCAAATTCCGGATTCTCCTTCAAGATATTTCTGCCAAAATCGACTAAGTGACAGTGAGAGTGTTACAAGGAGACCGTATGTTGACGCGATGGGAGGATCATTTTTGTGTTCTGTCCATTCCGTTTCTGGTCATGTTTGTACCCCATTCTGTCCGTTCTGTTTTTGTAATGTGTTGTGCATCTGTGTAGTGTGAATGTGCCCGTTCTTTCGTATGTATATTGTGCTTGTTTCGGTGCTTGTATTTCTGTGCTTGTATTTCTGTTTGTGGCCACTGTGTGCATTATTTCAGATTAGAAAACAGAGAGAAAAAATGGAGGCGGCATCTTATCATGAGGTAAGTTAGGGTTTTCTTTACTTCCGTAATGCGGCTTTGTTTATACGTATCTATTTGGATCTTATTTCTCATTTTATTTTTGTTCTGGTTTAACGCATTGTGGACGAGAGCGGTTGAGCGGCCGTTAATTGCGCAGGGTAGACACAGAAACAGAGGCCAAGGGTTTTAAGTTTTTCTTGTTGTCGTAGCATTCCTCTACATTACTCTGTTTGATATAGATTTATTGTAATTTTTTTATTCAAATCATAGACGTTTTGGTAGGTGGAGGAATTTGTTCGAAATGCCTCTAAAATTCTACGAAGATTTTGTTTGTATCTTTTTGCATCTGCATACGGTAGATTTTTCTATTGTGTCTTTGAGCTTGTAGGATAACATTTATCTTCCAACTTCACCTGATTGCTGGGTTTACAAGTTTCCAGGTTCTGAAATTTCAGTAACTAATTTATATATTGGATTTATTTGTTGTCCTATTTGTTGGGGCTTCAGCACTTTGTTTCCCCTTAGTTTTAGTAAGTAATGTATATGTTGGATTTATTTATTGTTTTGGATATGAGGGCCACCTTTATTTGGTATTCACACTGATGATTGTTTTTCCATTTTCTACAGAGTTTCAGAAATTATATTTAGGGGTTAGTGAAATTCCTCGGTTGCTAATATCTATGTACCAATGTAGTTAACATGTAGGATTTAGAGAAATAATCCAATACCGAGTAATGGCTAGTTGCAAGCTACTGGTAGATTAAATGTGGTCCTTGATTATATGTTACTTGTGTTTATCTGTATTAAGTTTAGTGCATTGGTTGTGTGGGTTTTCTATGGTGGTTGTGATGCTCTTCAGAACAGAGTGCTTCTATCTTCCCGGAGTTGCTCCCGAGGATTCCAAGAAGGCATGTTTCAATCACCCCCTTTCCTATGCCAAGCATGGCCGTTAACAGGGTATGGATCTTCAGCAGGTGGAGGAAGAGAAGTTGCGCAGGTTGTGTTGCTGTTGCCCGAGCCCTGGTCGACGTGGTTGTTGGTTGGAAGAATTCTAATCAGGCATGTTAAATCTACTCCTTGTAATAGTTTTCTACCTTCTTTCAGTATCTTGAAATGAATTTTCTTTCCTATTGAATAGCGCCTAGACAAATGTTTTCGTGGTTGTTTATATCGCTGCCTGATTGTGTTGGTTGTTCCTTTAAATCTCGATCCAATTTTGCTGGTTTTGCTTGGAATGTTCTTTCCTCCCTTATAGCTTACTCTATTTCATATTTGTCTAAATGGGTTACTGCAATTTTGAGTGATGCAATCTAGTTCGTAGGGAAGGAAACATTATTGAGTTTTGTTTGCTTATATGACTCTCTTTTAAAAGAATTTTTGTGATGGTATTTATAATTGAAGGCTTACTACATGGAAGGTTAAGCCTTCATATCTCTATTTGGTTGAATAAATACGTATTTCCTGTTTAGGGCTCTCCTGTTTTGCTAAAAGGTACATTAATAGCGACGTTGTGTTCTAAAACTTGTTTAAGCCTCTGTAAGGCGGTCCTTACTTTTGTTTGATTACAAAATGGCATTTGGGTTTTGTTTTAGAACGTACATGGTTGATTTGTTGTACCTAGTTCTAGAGGATGAATAACCTGACATCTATTTTGGCCTCTACGTGTTGAGAGAATTACTTTACCTTCTTCCTGGTTCAAACTCTTGTGTGATTAAAGTAAGGGGGAAACATTGTAAGTTTTATTGAATGAAATCTCTACAAATTTTACTAGGGGTCACGAGCAAGCTATTAATAGCTGGACTGAAACAAAAGTTGTAGGTGAATCCATGGTATTGGACTCGTGAACCCATTCCTGTTAGATGACAGCTGATTACAGTGATAATATAATAGGTGGCTATTATATTCATCTGTTTGATATTTGCTAGACTTTTCCCTGATAAGCCCACATGGATCGGGTAAAATTTCCATCTTCTATACCATTGGCAAGGAGCTCATAGAACTTCTAGGCCTGACTGCACTGCGTAACCTTCCTGATGGATATGTGTGTTGGTTCTTATTTTGTGCTTGTACTCGTGGTAAGGTCCTTTGATTCTGGGGCATCACTGGTGTATTACCCACCGTGTATCGAATCCCTTTGTTTTCGAACTCGAATATCTTATACTTCAACTTGGTTACTAAAAGTCCCATTTTGTGGCTTTGTTAAGGAAATCAATTTTTATCTTTATTTTAAAATACTTATTGACATTGTCGGAAATATATAAAAATTATTAACTACTTTTGGGTTTAGCCTTCCATTACATTATGAAGAGAAGTTGACGATTAGGATAAGGTTTGTTGGAAGAATAATGGCCCTTTTTGTGTCTCATTTGTATGCGTTTGGAAGGGTGGATTTGTTTTGTTAACTAGTACTACGTTTAAGAAATCCTATAAGGAAGTAGTGGTAAACTCCTTGGTTAAAACTGAAACTATAGTTGTTTTCTTTTAGGGCGTCGAACCCTTATTACTATGAAGCCTTCCCCCGGGAGAATTGGATAATCGTCGTTTTGTTTCGCGCCTACGATCATAATTAGTATGTTTTGTCTTCTCTTGGACCCCTTTAGATAGATGGATTGAGTATTGGATTCCAATCACGTAAACCATAGGATCACATGAAGGAAATATCAACCCTCTTGACCTTCTTGTTCCTAACCCATAAGGTCTTGCCTTGATTTATGTAATTTTTGTTCTTACTTGGTTTTTGACTTTCTCCTTGTTGGATGGTTTAGATTTCTCTCTCATGTGATTAATCTTGGAGTTGTGGGTTGTGTTTTAATCCATTTTTGAATTAGAACTTTCCTTTCTTGATATTGTTAAATGTTAGCTTACTGTTGCAATGAGTAGCCTTAACATGCTCAGTTCTCGCGAACTGATTCCAGCTAGTATTTGTGCAGATGGATTATGTGAGTAGATTAAAGGAAAGAGTTGTAAAGGTTTCATCAGTGCAATTTATGAAGTTCCTTGTAAAAATGTCCAATGTGAGGTAAATTTTGTAATAGTGCTTGCAAAGGAGTTAGAAAACCTCTTGCCTTGGGTTGTTCTGAAATTTCGTGATGATGTTGTCTTGTCCTTCTGTAGGTTAACTGGCAAATTACCTCTGTGAGAAATAATATTCAATCTTGACCTTGTTATGAGTATTCTTTTGGTGATATCATTTACAGTCATGGAAATTTTGTAGCATGGCTTGGCTTATTTTGTTACCTTCTTGTTCTTGACCCAAGTGAAATCCAATCTCTTGACTCCTTTGGTTCATGTGCCATGTTGAATGGAAATGTTATAACCGTGGTTTGCGTTCTTGTTAAATAACGATAATTTCTTCTTTCAGGTCATAATGCTTATTGGTTTAGTAACCCTCCATGGTACTAGTATCAATGTTATTCTAGGCATATTTTAGTGGGTTGAAACCCCCTTTTTCTAAAGATAATCAAAGATAAAAGAAGAGGAATACATAGATGAATAAATAAAGAAGATAATAATGAAGTTGTATTTGGTTGATAAAATTAAGAGTCTTTAATTGGAAAGAAAGTGTTTATCTAACGATGTAAAAAAAAAAAAAATACCTACCATTGCTAACCTTAAGCTATGGATTAAACATTGTCCTCTTGTTGGGAAACGTTAATTAATTTTAAAAAGTAATATCACTGTTGGCTTTTGGGGATATCGGTAGATCTTATCTAGTACAGGAGTTTGAATAAAAACACATTAAGTATAATGCTTCCATGTTGGGAACCCCTGTGTATCCCCCGACGAACTTAATCAAGATGATTTCTAAATGAAGCTTTTACCAAAATTCAATTGAACTCTTAAGACTCATTAAAAGACCGGTTAATAACTAAATAGATCATAATAAAATAAATTATCTTCTCTCTCTAACCATTACCATGGTACCTTGTAGTCCTTGTCTAAGCTATGATAAATTTTTAATTCTTGATCAAAGATGATTAGGGTTCTGAACCTTAACGATACTCCTCTCCTTTTGATCTTACGCTTGCCTCCTTATGTAATGTGGTTGGTCTTTTGCCATGTCCTTTCACAAGAGAAAAGTAAATTGTCCTTGATAGGTGTGAACGTTTCCGTGCTGCCTTTATGGTCATCCTTGTATCAGGTTGTTCACAGTGTTAGTTGTATCCTTGGTGACGACATGTTGCGTCATGTTATGTGTCAAGCAAGTTCAAAAAAAAAAATTACCTGTATTTCACTGTGTTGTTTGTGTGTGAATTTTTGGGTCGTTACATTTGTGATCAAATTTATTTTAACTAGATCCTTCTTCATTGTGATTCCCAGTAAATAAATTGATGAGTTTTCATCTTTAGAGGGGTTTATAACCTACTAGTTACTCTAAACCACATATGATAATCCCACATACAAATCTTTTTTATTTAAACCAACCGATGTGATCATATTTATTTTAGCCAAATACTTCTCCATGGTAATTCCTATAAACAAATTGACCATAGTTTTCAACTTTAGAGGGGTTTATAGCTTACCAATTACTCTAAACCACATATGATAGTCCCACATACAAATCATTTTTATTTAACTTGCTTAATATATTCTTCCTAGCCATATCTATATATTTATAGTTCTCTCTTCCTTTTTAATAAATATATAAATATTTTATAAAATAAATAGAAAATCTTATTGTTGGTACTTTCTAATTTAATTGGAATTGAAGATTTTTACCTAGATATTCAATTACAATTACTAAAGATGGGCACAAATCTTAAACACATAGCAGATGTGAAACTCTCGAGATAGACATTCACTATTACAAAATAAAATAACATATCTCTATGGAGTGTCCATAAATACACTAAAAATAAACATAAAAATATTTTAAATAATTCCCTAAACTACCATTCCTTTCATAAAAACTCTTCCAGATGTGAACCCCTAATTATCATGTAGAGAACTGAACGCAAAATTGTTGAAATACCAGCTTTTTCCAATATATTTTTCACTCTCGACTTGCCAATGGTGAATATCTCATATCTTCAAACTAACAATTATCCGGTCTAACAGTTCATTGGTCATTTTAATATCATCAAAACAAACATTGATTTGCAATAAATTCTCTCAGCCTAAAAATCCAGTGCATGAATAAACTTTAGTTTGATGAATTTTAAAGGATCTGAGAGCATCCAACCAACCTCCCAAAGGTCATTCATAGGTTATTGTGCTGACAAAAGCTCATCCATGCACTTGACCTTTAGGTCGAGGGCCTTTAAAACTCTTCCCAACTTGTGTAACAGATATAATATGAGGATTCTTTTTGCAATTGAAAATTAAAGATGTTAAAGCAAGAGAACCAGCCCTAAAGTAAATAGTATCGCATTCACGTTGACAAGTATATTAAACTACCTTAAGTTTGAATAAGAAATTTTTTCATGTAAAAATCATAATCATTTCCATTTATCCAGAAGACATGTTGCGCTTCATTTATTCAAAACCCTGCATCTTATTCAACATGAGGCCAGTTTTGGCTTCTTCATAAGTTGCCAAACGCCACCCATTTGGAGTGCAATAATTCCTCTCAATTTCCATGAGATAGATGATTTTTTCCTCTCCACAGACGTAGTTTTCAGCTTCTCAGCCACGGCAGAACTTATTTAATACTCTTGTTTAAGATTTAATAATAAAACAATAATTTCCCTCTCAATGTTATCACCATTAATTTTATTAACAGTTTTTTTAATAATATGGTTGAAATTAAATACATTGTTAAGGCTGGAACTTAATAATATAGTTTAAAGGAATGAAACTACAAGGCAATGCCGTCTATCTGTGCATAATTCAATGAATAGAATATAATACAACGACAAAGTCGTTCCATAGTTGTAATGGGCACGCCAAGGCACCTAGGATGGTAACTTGTGAGCTACATGCCCTCCAAGCAAAATATGTTATTTTTGTCTTTAGCAAATGGTAGCATGCTATTCAAATTAGATATTCAAAGGTTGATATATTCAAAGGTTTGATCATTGTCATGGCTGGTTTCATCGAAATATATCAAATTACAATATATGTACTGTTATTATAGGAATCTTTTCCTTCACAGCTATGGCCTAACTTCAAATGGACAAGTTGATATTATTTGAATCAGACTTGTGTGGATTTTATTGCTGATGATTTTTTAGAGTCCTCTTCAATTTTGTATGGAAAGGTGGTCTTTTAGTGGTGTGCAAGTGAGTGATGTGTTTAATGTCACATGCACAGCAAGTTTAGTTAGTGTAAGTAGAATAATATTTTGTAGTTTACGAGGATTAAATCTTCCATAAGGTTATAAAAGAGGTTTCGACCACTTGGATCATATAAGTTTTGTGAGTGTTAATTAAGTTTTTTCTTTGTTAATAATGATTTTGACAAAGAGAGTTGATGTCGTGCCCTGTGTATCTTTTTAATCATTTTTTCATTAGGTTTTCAATTTCACGAATCCAAAAGAGTAGCTAAGATTTTTAGGGTTAATTTTATCACAATAGGATCAATTTCATCTCAATAGTTCTCATCTACACATGAAACAACTAATATTCATAATCATAGAATTAGAAGTATTGTTCCTCTGGATTATTTTGTGGTAACTAGAATGCTACCATATTTTTGGGGATTTTTGGGAGGAATATTTTTCCTTTTATAGTAAGGACCAATTTTTTTTAAAAAATCTTTATTATGAGATCAAAGGGTGATTCCTTTGCTTCTTTAAATAAAACTACATTTTTAGGGGTTATTTTTATAGTTATTTTTGACAAATTTTTTAATTTATAGAGTTTTTTCAATCAATCAATTTTAGAAATTTGTTTTGCCAAATATTTCAATAAAATATACATATATTCGTAAAATTCACCAAAATATATATGTTTTAGAAGAAAAATCTATATTTTTCCTTAGAACTTGTATACCATGCATATGTTTACCAGATTTCAATTATAAAATATTTGTCTCGTATAATAATATATCACTAAAAATTACCTTATTTCAAATATTTGTGGAACTCTTTCAGCACTTCATTGTGTGTGAGGACTAGAGATGCTTGGATTTTTTTCTTTTGAGAGATGTTTTATTTTTGCCCTGAAGAATTGTTGCTTTTATTCAAATTATTTTTCCTTCGATATTTAATAGGATGCAAATTCATAATATAATTATCAATAAAATATTTTTTTGTAATACTTGTTCTCTTTATTTCTAATTTAATTTAATTACTTTCACTCTCTTTCTTTATTTCACATTGTATTTTTATGCCATATTAACCCTTTTTTACTCCTCTCAAGCATTGATATTATTATCATTAAATAAGAGATGGAAATTCAGTGATAAAATTATATATACACTCATCGTGTCACTATTGTAAAACATGATATGTGAGACAATGGTTATTTAAACTTAATAAAGATGAATATAATACCTTTTTGGGAAAATTTTATGTTTAATATTTTTTAATTAAAAGAAAAGATATGGTTTTTTTTTGGTTAGAAGTACAAATTGGTGAATATAGTTAGAGATTTTGATGAATAAGATATTCTATTATATTAACAAGTAAAATCATACAAAATAATTTACAAAAAAATCATGATGCTAGGTTTGTTTTCGCATAGTTGGAGATTTTACTAAACAATGTGTGATAAATTAAAAAATAAATAGATAAAAATATATTTAATTAATTAAATGATACATGTAGAAAAGAGAATTTATTTTTAAAAACTATTTTGAATAAAAATCAATAGTATCTTTCTTAATTTATTGACTTAAAAAATTACAAATACAATATAAAACCTTCAAGACACTATAAAACAAGGCACACATGCATACACAATCGTATTGGAGCGTGCAACCTTCCAATACTAACCCACACTAATCTTCAACATTTTCAACATGTTCTTAAAAAAATAATCATAATAACTTTCTCCACAAGAGAATATGCACTTTTTTATGAGTTTGTCAAAGTGACGATGAAGTGTCAAGAAGCAAGGCTAAAATGGAAGAGGATTGACTTGGAAAATTAGAAGTTTTTTAAAATTTTGATTCTCTTAATGTTCCTCTTGCGAATTCCATCTCTAGCAGTGGCTCGGCCCCCATTCACTTTGACCACGTATCTCTTAAAATATTAAATGTTTAGGAGGACCCGAGGTATAAACACTATATAAAGATGACCTTTGGCTCGCAAATGGATCTTAAGGATCCTATTGTGGATGATGGCTGAAATATTTTCTGCCATAGCAAGTCTAAGTTGAAATGATTGTGTTCATGATTTGGTGATTAACTAAATGGTGGAATTATTAAGTTAATCTAAACTAGGAATAACAAAAAAAATGCAGTAAATAAGTATGAAAAGTGACCCAAGAAACTAAGCTAATGAAAATAGAAACCCTAATGTGCAAGAAGAGTAAGGAAATGACTTAGTTGATTTGGAGGCTGATTTGGGCTATGTCGTAAAATAAACTAAATACGTTGGAAGTAGGAAAAAACATGTAGAGGTCTGAAAAGGAAAGATTTGATTTTTTGGTTAAACTTAGGCACCGGGAGAGGATAAAGGTGCTTGTGGGTACCCTAGTATGATTTATGGGTACCCGGTCTCATGCGGGAGGTCCGAAACCAAACTTCTAGGATCGATGATGATTTGAATCCTTCCCCTTCTATCGCATGTAATTCATTGCTTTGTGTTGAATGTCATTAGTGATCAATGATTAAGTATAGACCTAAAAACCCCAAAACAAGCATCAAACCCTAAAAAATAAAAATGCAAATAAAGTAGTTAAACTGTCATCAACGGCCACAATGGTGGACTTACTAACTAATAATGCACTACATTACAGATCAAATATAGTTTTGAGTGAGTGTGTGTGAATTATGCCCCAAGTGATTTTATGTCGAAACACTTTATGAAGTAAGCGGGCTATAACCAAGTGTAGAAAATGTAATAAATGGTGGATGGAATAGAATAGAATTCCTCCTATGATGTGTGATGTAGATGAACCAACCTTGTCCATTGTGATGGAGCTAGATGGATGCAAATGAGCTCTAGATGCCTTAGATGGATACAACTCTAGGTGGATGATAGTAGTGACTAGTTCTTGGTCCCTCATTATAGTCTCATAACTTTATATTTATATGGTTCTCTTGTTCTAATTTTGTAATTAACCTCGAAATGGCTAACCACCAAAAAGATAGGAAGCTCAAATAACTAGAAAGTTCTAAAAAAGTGGTGGGAAAGTGTAAAAGGATCATGGTGCCCCCGACCTGGGACCATGACACCCATGGTCACCCCATTAATAGCCTAGACATGTAAGGAAAGCGGAAAATAATGTAGGATGATAAAAAAACCGGGAAAGTGTGTGGTGAAGTTTGAGAATGATGACATAAACTAAAAATGGCCAAGAGACACGAGTTAATAAGTAATTTCTTCACTCAAAAACCATATGAATAATAGTATGAGACTAGGACTAAATATTACCCAAATATTATGATTTAGTGTCTAAATTTTACCACACTTTTTGTTGCGAGTGGAACGCTCAGTGAAATAAAGTAGATAGAGATGTGTACCTGATGTCCTTGTATAATGATTTAGAAAGCATGCCGAAGGAATAGACAAAGCGTGGAGTGAAAAAAATATGATGGAGAGTGGAAAATAAAGATGAAAAAGTGCAAAAAGTGATGAGAGTGAACCAAGGATGGAAATGTGTGTGTATTTTACTATGTGTGTAATGTACCTTCATGTTAGTATGATGTGTGTTGCCGCAAAATGTTGTTGTTGACATTATTGTTGTTGACTTCTTACTTCTCATATGGATGGACTTACAAGGGGAAGAAAATCAAGTAGTCAAATACACATGTATATACACATGTATATGTATGTAAAAGCATCTAAATGTAAAATGCGCAAATGAAAAATAGAACATGTGCACTGAACCATGAGGAGATAGAGAGAGTGTATATGGATATCCTATACTATTAATATTTTTTGGGCAATAAAACACCATAGGCCAAAGAAGTATAACGAGGAATTCTTTGTGTCATCCAACCTTTAATCTGCGAGCCTAAACATATATCAAGATATCTTTGTACGCCTGGTTTTTTGAGTGATTCGACACCGGCTAGTAGAAGAATTTTTTGGATGAATTTCATTGTATCCTCCAACCGTTAACTCATCCCCATAATGCTAAGTGTTAGAATCACAATGGACTGAGAGTGGATGTAATGCCTCAATTTAATATTAATGAAATGGAATGATTTTTTTAAAAAAGGGGAGTCTTTTTGCTTGGCGCCATGAGTGGTTGAATTGGCAAAAGAAGATTAATTGAGGGCGGTGGAAGGATTAAATGCAGTTGGTGGGTAGAAATGGGAAGTGGCATGGAGTTTGGGTGGCGTGTGGCAGGAGAGGGACAAGATATGGTGTGGTGGCAGTTGTTGAGACCTTTCATCTTCCTTACACATTAATGCATGCACCTTATTTGAGATCCAAATGCATTAACCAACAGAAACCCAAGCTATCTTTGTGAGTTTAGCAGTTTGGATTGTTATTGTGAGGGAAAAGCTTCCTGGGTGACACTTCAAGAAAGAGCATCCCCTAGATCATGGGCATTATTTCTTTGTTTGACCAAATGAAAAAATATATCAAGAAATTATTTTATGGAATATGGATGCGGAAGAGTACATAAGACATGGCTTCCCTTATGAGACAGTCACACTGCTTCACCCATGCAACAAACAAGTCTCTAACCTGATCATTTTTTTTCCTTCCTATGCACTCCTAGACTGCACTCCGAATGGGAGCTCTGAACAGGATACAAATTTCCATCTAAGCATAAAGATTTAGGAATTTTGTCAAATGTTGTAGTTGCAAGTGCTCTAGTAGGTCTGACTGCAAAATGTGGATGCCTATGTAAGGCATGCAATCTGTTCACCTAAATTCCTGAGAGAAATGTTGCCTCATGGACTGCAATGAATACAGGATATACAAAAATGGGTTTGTTGAAAAGGCTAAGAAACTTTCGAGAAAATACAATGGGAAGGTGTAAATCCAAATTCCCCAGCTTTGTCTGCATCCTCCCAAATCTGTGCCTTTTATTTGGATGTATTTTTTTTAAAAAAAAATATCGATCCTTGTGGTATGTTAGCTCGACCTACATTATCATTTTGAGCTCCTGATTAGCTCTATGAGTTCCTTGTGTTGTATTTAATCGGTTAGATCTTGGTTAATGGTGTTTGGAGAGCCTGTTATTGTGGGTCTTTTACATGATTTACTTCCTTGAGATCTACACTTGCACAACCAGGTCGTAGCTTCCTTGACCTGAAATCACTTACGGTATTTCTCTCCTTGACTTGAGATATATCTTTGTTTTATTTGTGCCTTTTGCGAGAGTGGGATATGCTCAGCTTGTTGTGAAGAATTTCATCTCTCCGTGTTGTTTCAAACTTGATTCTACTCGAAATCCCATATTTGTCTTTAGCACGGTCATGGTGACTATGTGGTTTAGCTTCATATGATGAAAACCTATCTCACTATGTTCTCCTCTTGAGCTCTTACCTTGTGTTCAACTCATATTTTCTTAGTGATTTGTGCATAGGTTGAGCTTGAGCTCTCATTTATTAGCTCAACCTAGATTTGTTTCAACTACGCCATGTTGTGAAAAGTGCACTGGGATAACAATGGATCAAGGAAGTAGATTTTTCCTTCAAGAAATGACAGAAAAATATAGCTTCATGGAATGATTCATCTTCAAGCTATGCACAAATAGTTTTATAAAGCAACTCTTGAGACTTTCAAGCTAGGAATTTGGGAAAGTGTTCCTAGAGGCACGCAAGCATTTGAAGAAATGGCTTGTGGAGATGCAGAATTGGGCTCCATATCTTTGGCTGATTCATTTCCCCTCAGGCATGGTCTCCTTACCTCCATCTTCTATAATTTTCGTAATTTGGTTCTTCATTTGCATTATATTATAAACATTAAACTGCTAAATAATTTTACAATTGTATATGTAACAAAACTTAAATAGTGTATAGCAATAAAACCCCACCTTGTGATTTTCAAAACTATATTACCATTTGAACATCAACTATGGTTTGCCACCATAACCTCATATGGTAAAACTCGGTTATCTCGAACCAAGTACTCATGTCCGCTAATATTGTCAAGAGTTAGATGATTCGTCAACTACACACCACCCTTTTCTTTACTTGCACAACCCTTTTTCTTTACTTACAAAGTTGGAAAAAACACCACATTTAGAGACTTTTTAAACAACCTTTTCAACCCTTGTAAAAGAGAGGTCAAGCATTATATGTGTTCCTTGATATGAGGAGATTCACATCAAGCTTTAGATTGACCCCAGTCGACTATTTGTACTCTTTTCGCCACTCCTCTAGGAGTCCTGTTACCCATTTTTTTGCACTCTCAAGAAGCTACTAAAACTGAAAAGTTGGGTTTCGTATCATCCCGCCGTTTGGACCCTGAACAACGAAATACTTTCTTGGCTTTGAAAACCAGTAGTATATTTACTAGACAATTACCTGGGACCTTTAGTTTTGGTAAAAACAATCTTCTTGATAGTTTGGAAAATACATTTTCTAGGCCTCTAGTCCCAGTTTGACTTGGTCAAAATTGGACCAATTACGACCGGTGGCTCAAAAACCTTTCGCCATTTGAATACCATTTGTTATTTCTCGTTCCATGAATCGGTGAATTATCCATATATGGGGGAACTTGTAGGAATTTTATTATTGTTTGTTCATCCATCAAACATTATATTTTGATTCATTTTCGAGCCCTTGAGCTAACTTTTGATCATTTGCAACTAGGCCAATTACGACCGATGGCCTCGGAAAACTAGCCGCCAATCGTAAACCATTTACCAGTTCTAAATTTTGTCAGTTCCTATGGACTCTTGGTATATAAGTGGACACGTAAAATTTTAATTGTGGTGTTTTATTCCTCTCAGAAAGACAACATTTGAAATTGATTTCTTAGCCTCCAAGCCTAAATTGAACGCTTTTACAACTAGTAGGAAAACATAAAAAAAAGTTGTAGGACCCTTGTTGGGTTGCCAAACCACCATGGAAACTTTTTGACACTTGTAAATAACTGTTTGAAACTCTATCATGTGACATGTTGTGTGATATTAAACTTTTAGCAAAATAGTGTTTCTCTCTCTTCCCTATTTCTTTCTGTCCTTGGTTAAAAAAAAGTGAAGTGAAATGAAATAAATATGTACCTCTAACCCTCTCCTTTCGAATGCAAAATATTATTAGTATGTAAATGGAAACCAAAAACCTTAATTATGCTAGATATAGGTGGATGCCATGCCAACGATTTATCGTTGATTTCATGCTCACATGGTTTTGCAGGATGCAAGAAAGATGATGAAAAGATGTGGTGTAATTCATTTTTTATTATTGCAATTTCTATAGGTCATTGTAGAATGTATATATGTATAATGTTTTTCCATGTCACAGAAATGTTTATATCTTAAATTTGGTAATATGTATGAGATGTTAGTTTTAGGGATACCTTGGGAAATGGACATTTAATCATAGGTGCAATTTTAATTCATATTTACGTATGGTAAAAAGGTTGGATATATATATATATATATATATATATATATATATATATATATATATATATATATATAATTGAAGATATTTCAACATTTGCAAAGTATGAAAAGGTTTATAATTGAAGATTCTGTAAAATGTTAGATGCTAGGGTTAAAGGGAAATGTTCCTCTACACGTGGGTGTTATCTTGATCCTCAAATTTTGTATTGTAAAAGTTAGATATATATGCTAAATGAATTTGAATTTAAAATCTTGTAGTACATTTCCAATGTTCAATAGACGATTAATTACTTAGTGTGTTGTATTCTTACCTTTTAAATGTAATAAAGAGATTTAAACGAAACACTCAACCCTAGTATAAGATTTGTGCATAACTTGTCTTCATGTGTGATCCTTCTTACCATAGAAGAAATTGAAACCATAGAATGAACTTAAACTTTGCACTTGATGAAACCTTCTAGTTTAAGTAAATAAGAGCCCAATTTTGAGTTATCGTCATAGTCAAGTATGTTTAGCGACATTGTCGTAAACCCGATGGTTAGCAATGACATGGTCCAACTAAATTCTAGTGTAAGAAGAACTAACACTTCCTTAGGATCCTAGTGGACAACCTATTCTTACGAATATTGAAAGGAAACTCCTTGTGGGATCCAAATGACACAATGAAGCTAGTGAAATAGTTGTACTATGACTTAAACTCTTGTTAATGATCCCTTTAGATCCTCTCAACTAAATATGTTACCTTGGCGAGTGAAAATATAGTGCCTTGGTATTTTACAGAGGCTTTATAGGGTAAATATGTTTTTACATCTGAATATGATCTATAATGGGGCGTAGAGCCCGAGTGAAAATTAGAAATAAACCAAACCTCGGGTACTTGATTAGGAGGTTAACTTGTGGTTGTGTGTAGTTATAATGCTTCCAATCAGGTACTTCTTAAATATGTTAGGAAAGTACCTTCGTAACTCTTTTTGTTAAAGTGATGCCAATAAGATACCTAAGAAACAATGTAAACGAGATGAGTAAAAAAGAGCATATGTGATAATGGTTTAGGAACAAATTTTCACTTGAAGTCCTTACGGTTGATTTAAGCATTGACCTTTTGTAAAGAATGGATAAAAATTGTTCTTGGTGGGACTAGGCATTTGAGCCAATATAGAGTCCACTAAAAATAAAATAAAATAAAATTATGACATGTAAATGCTTAATTGAATCAAACTAAATTTGGAACTAAAACAACCATAAGTACGAGCACAAATGTGCTTCTAATGGAAGGAAGTTTATAGGAAAGGGAAACTTGAACCTTCACCTCCTTTGAATCATATTACTTTTCCCTCGACAACTTTTGGTTGGTCCCCTTGCTTTATGAGGATAAAAAAAAAAAATAAACGTCAACTAAACATATTTTAAGAAACAAACCTTTAACATAAGAACAAGAGAATTAGGAACTTTGTATGAAATTTGAAATACAACAAATAATTATGTAAGTTATGGAGATTTTCGTAAGAGATAAAGGGCCAACTTAGATGGTCGAATTGTAAGTTTAATGTGAAATGAATATAAGAATCTATAGGTGGAAAAAGGAGAAAATTATCCTTGCATAATAATGTTATTGGAATTTTAATCATAATGAAGATGTAATCATGGTAATGATGTGTTGTGGGTTTTCCAATCCTTGAGTCCCTTTTCTTGTGGTTGAGTTATTGCTTGTATTTTTTCATTGGAGAAAGTGTGGAATCAACATGTATATGGTGTTGTCATGTGTCTATGTGAGTCGATGACTTATGTAAGTTTCTTGTGCGTTTTTGAGTTTCTCTTCTTGGAGCCCTTGTGGTGTTGTGTAGTGAGCAATGTGAGTCAAACAAAAATATCTTGGTATTTTTATTATTGTATTTATGTGTGTAAAATGTTGGCAGGGGTGAATTAGTCCTTATAAAAATTTTAAGTTAAACAACAGATATGAAACTCAAATTACAATATCCAAATAGCCAAATAACCAATTATACAACTTTTCATTTTTCATACCATAAATCATTAACAATGCATGGAACCATCAAAGCACAAGAACACCATGAGAACACAAGATATAAGTGGAAAACCTCAAGGGGAAGAAAACCCAAGTAAAAAAACATATATTAATATGTTTCAAAATTTAGTGAGACATCAACCCGACAAGGAGCACCGACCCCTAGTTTAGTAGAGCACTAACCCTACAAGGAGCACTAACTTGTATTTTGTGAAGCACCGACTTCACAAGGAGGCTACAAATCCCCAAGAAGATGAATAAATGATTTAACCACCTTATTATGTGTAGATATTATATTTATTTCTTCCAAAACTGATGGAGATCCACTTTTCATCTCACTTTCCTTCACTCAAACCCTAGGTGATAAATCTTCACAAAATAAGCTCTTCAATCACTCTAAAATTCATCAAACCCTTACTCTCATGTTATCTAATTTTTCTAAACCTGCAACACACTCAATTCAGCCTCATTTCATGCTCTAATACATGTAAACAACATCCACCTTGGTCGCACCTCCTCGCACACACTTCCTTAGTTCATACAAGAACCCAAAACATGTATTTATATGCTTTTCATCTTTCAAACATAGGCCCAAAAGTTTCCCTCCAATTTTTTTGACCAATACATCAATGAAATATTTAAAATATTAAATATAAAAGCTACAAGTGACACAATTAGGTCGTCCTAGCCAAAAACCTCATTACATGTGCCAAAAATGGCTCAAAACCCCATGGGCACAATCTTAAAATTGCCCTAACATGAGTACCATACTTTTTCATGACCCATGAACCATGAACCATTATACATGATTAAAATATCATAAAAAAATCATACATGGTAGCAAATAATATCAACCAATCAAATTATTTCATTTACTGGGCCCAATTCCCTTTACAATTCTCAAAACAGGTGTTTCATGCACCCTTCAACACCCTGGAAACTTCATCTGATCACCAAATCACTTCTATTAAATCAAAACATGTCATGTAACCACTAAAAATAAATTTATAAACCTTTATAAAACTTCTAAGCAATTTATAATTCATGAAACATCTTTCACTTAAAACCACAACAAGATTTTCCTTCACCAAATCAACTTGCCAAAAATGTTGTTTCCAAAGGTTAGCTCATAAAATAAAATATACATGTATTAAATACCTAAAAATTGATTCATTGGATTAAAAATTCATCCCTATTCACTCTCCAGGTGATAGGAATCATCAAAAAATCCATGTCATGCTTCAACCAACATAAAATGTGCACAAAAATAGATCTTATCCCGAACCGCCAAAACCTCCTTGCCAAAAGAATTTCTGAAACCATATCATATGACCTCATTATGAGGATAATCTATATCACATTTTATGACCTCATTATGAAAGGATATATATATCATTATAAATATCTATAAATATCTCTTATTCTACTTTCCAACAAAACTTTACTCATCTCACAATCCCACCTGTAGCTCAACTTATGCCACAATACTCGACCTGCTTATTTGAGATCCCAAAACTTCCCTTTGACCAATCAACCTGTTTGGACCTCAAAACCTCATGAAATTGCATGAACATGTTCTGAAACCTCCATGGACATCAATAAAAACTCACATTCATCACACAATGCCAAATTAGCCATTACCTTCTTTGGAGAACTTTGCCTTAAACTGAAACTCTTAAGAAACTGATATTTTTAGGTGGGGCCCACATATGGTCACAAGATCAATCATACCTTTCTATAAATTTAGAATATTCCTCTACAACATCCAATCATCATATTTTCACTTTCAATCAAAACTAGGTCAATATACTTCATCTTTTTACAAACTGCTCCTAGCTAGGGTTTAACTAGGGTTTTTGACCTCTTTACCTTCTTAACATTCATTCATAAAAATGTGATGATAAAATGACCTCATTATTATTTTTAAACCTTCTATACTCACCTTATAATCTTCCCTAAAATCTAAAAGGTCCCATACAAATTACACTATTCACAATGAGCATCAAAAGTTCAAATTCAAGCTTGATTTTCACTTGTTCTTGACCCTATCTCACATAAACTATCATAACTTGCAAAATTCACATCATGGGAAACCTAAATTTTTCTGAGATCATAATCACTCATCCCTATAACATCTCCAATCATCATAATTTCAATTCCATGGCTCAATCTTTCTAGTCTATCTCATTTTCATAGTCTTACCTTAGGGATTCTCACCGTAGTAAAATAGGGCCAACTGAAATAATAGAATAACTCATCAAGTAACCTTTATAAATGACCCAAACATACCTCATATACCGTGATATACCTTTTTTCATTCTTCCATGAGCTCATATATTCTCCAATTCACTCTATCACACCTCCTAGCTAGCATACATGCTTTCAATGAGCACCTATAACATACACATATACATGTATATGTACTACACCAATGTTTTTGAGTCCTCAATAACCCTCAAAACATGCTATGCATCATGTCAACATGCTTCCCAAACATCCAATAAGCTCACATTACTAGGAAAAACCTCTTATGCACCTGTATGGGCTTGCTAGAGGAAGCATGAATCACTTAATGCCTATGTAGTAGTTAATAAACATCTCAACCATGAAGTTAAAACTTCCAAACATCATCATGTTATCATCCTACATCATTTACTTTGTAACTAATGTGGTTTTGCATCAATGAAAACACCTATTAGGTTTACTTGCCAACAATCTCCCTCTTTGTCATTAATGGAAAACACCATGAACTTCTCTCCCCTTTTTACATTAATGAAAAAGGTTTACCTATATCTTACTTGCTTCACATTTCTCAACTTCATACCTTCACTATTTGGTTAGAAACATCAACCAAATGTCTCAATTTGACTCTTTCTCTTGATTTTTCCCAAAAATATTATCGTTGTCTCAATTTAAGGCATGCAAGAAACAAAGTCCCCCTGGAATGAGCACTATCAACATTGAATATCATCAATAAGCCATGAAAGAAATAATATCATACCTTTTGAGGGACAAAAACTTCATCTTCCATCCTCTAGGCATGCCAAAACACCAATTTTCTCCTTGCACCCTATTTTTGGCCTCCAAGAAACAACTATAGTAGTCAAGAAACAGTGACAACATCCCACTTATCATGCAAACAATGCAAGTTCCATCATGACACAACATTATATCATCATTCTTGACCAAAATCCATCAATTTTAGGCCTAAATCAAGCTTAACAATACATCTATTTGTCCTTCATACCATGCAAGCCACTATCTACTCTAAACAATCCTTTTAGTGCATTTTATACCAATTTCATCATCCTCTTACAAGTCAACCATACTTTGACTCAACAAAACAACACCCCCTTGGGTTAAATGCCTCTATCTCTAGCTCCTAGCCACAAATTTGAGCTATTAACCTTGTTACCATGTCTTAGAAAAACATTCATCACTTTTAGTTGTCCCTAAACAACATTTACACTCATTTATAGTCATTTCAAGATGAGATAGGCTATAACATACTTCCTGTAAGCATGATCAAAGGTTGAAAAACTTATACACATATTTAGTAGTCTTGAGATCACCTACATCAATGTCAGGAAGAATCACCAAAGTAATCTCCATGTTTTGAAGGAAAAAATACAACTCTTTATAGTCACACCATTGTATTATGTCACCGTAACATTGTCTTAGTCATCTCATAATGGAAAAGAACCAACTTTTGGGCCCAAAACTTGATCACTTTATCTTGTGCACACATTTCTTTATACATGTATGTCATGAAGAACTCCATCAAAGAATGAGAAGCACCTTTCCATTCCATTTTAACTTATTCCAAAAATGAGCCTCTATAGGCCTGTAGGTGGTGATTTGAGATAAAAGCATAGTTTCTCAAGAATTCACTATAACATAGTCCTTCCAATTACTTCCATCTCTTTCAAATAGAGAGAGGATTAATATATATACCATTTCATGATGATGTTTGTCTTAAATAACACTTCATATCATTCATAGTCATGTAATACTGCCTCTCTAACCTATAGGTCTTCATAGAACTCATATGAGAAACAATCAACCTCCATATTCAATGCAACAAATTTGGATTATTCAAAAACCTTTTAAGATTAAAATAAGCTTTGGATTTGATTCATATCACTAAGAACATCCTCATTTGCTTTCTCTAGACCTATAGGTCTTCATCCTCCTTCAAGGAGTACCAAAACTTACACTAGCACTTATCAACTTAGATCAACAACCAAGGAACTTTCCAAACATCTTGAATTATTTTCACAAGTATTTATACTACATGAAACATGTCCAAAGGTGATGGAAATAATCATTCATACCTCGAAACTTCCAACAATTGCTACTCTCTTTGTAGGATGCATTTTAGGAATAAACCATGATGAAAGACAATCAAATCTCCCTCACATCAAGTATGAGATATTAGAAACACTATGATTGCCATTATATTCATCCTATTACTATCTCAATTACTTGAATACCTTATCAATACTTTGAGTCATCCAAGAACTAGGGTTCTTAGATACAAACCCTCATCATTGTACATTGTGGTCTATCACTCAACTCTATCATTTGTAGTTATAATTTTATACATACTTTAAATATGAATAAAATTCATCCTTTAGCCACATGAATTTGGATGATCACCACAAAATTTCAGACACAAATTATATAATTTGATCACTCAAATGTGATTTTTTGTAGGAATTCTAGAACTATGACTTCTTGATTATAACAGTGAACCTTTCTTTCATGGTCATTGATCAAGTTGGTATTTTATCATCTTCATGACCATCCTAAGAGAATTTTACCCTTCTGTACATGCTTGAGGAGATTCATCATGTAATATTATGATATTTTACCAACCTTAGGACCATGCACAAACACCTATGGACTTACACCATGTTTGATATGAATGCAAGACACACATTTTACAATGTTATGACACAACTAATGATTCCACACACATGAAAGACATTGAGACATATTTTTTAGGACTATTTGTAGCTCATGACTACTTCACAAACACATATTATTACAAATAAGACATAAATGACAATCACATACCAGTGATGCAACCAAGATGAATATATATGCACTCAAGTGATATGAATATTAAACCAAGACCAATGATAGATGTTAAACACTTATAGAAACATATCAAAATTATTTTAGACCATATAGGAATAATCATGGAAGCATTACACAACATTTTAACTCATCAATGACCATACAAACCACTTGTAACATCAACTTAGATATGTAAGACAATTTACACAAGAATCAATACCATGAGTCAAGACAAGAAACATGAGGATAAAACCTAAACATACCTTAACCATGAAGAGATGACATACAAGACACAAACAACTCCCCCTCACCTAGATGCTTCATTTGCAATGGTATACCTTCAAGAAGCATAGTGAAGGTATACTTGATCCATAGTGACCTAAAAGAAGGTCTTGAAGAGGTCCCAAGCCTTCTTGGGCACCTGTAAAACACTTTCATCTTCCACTCTTTGTTCTAAGAACTCAGATTCACTTCTCATTCCATCAAAATTTTCACTTGAGGAAGCACCAAGATCTCTCCTAGGTTCCCAAGATCTTCTAGGAGCATATTCATGCATTCTATCCCTTTGAACACCAAAATTTTTCACTCTAGGACCCAAGTAATCTCTTATTAGACCTGAGAAATCTTGGAAACAAATATTTTCCACATGCCCCACTTTCTTACAGTTGTAACACACCATTGTATTTCTTTTGTTTTGCTCATAAAAATGTCTAGATGAATCATTCACACAATCACTAGCAAAATGACCTATTTGATTGCATTTGAAACATTTAACCTTCTTATCATGATCATCCCTAATGTTTCTCCATGACTAAGTGTATCTAGGAGCTCTCCTACACTCCTTGTCCCTATGACCAAAAGTATTACATGTGTAGCAAAAACCATTGAATGATCTTTCATACCTTGAAGCTTGGGGCTATCTAGCTTGCTTGCTTTTCTCCATGTCCTTGGCTTGAAGCTCCCTATTTCCATCCTTGGTGCTTTATTCTACCACTTATTTGCATGAAATCGGATCTTTTTCACTTCTTTGTTGCTCTTAACTTCAGATTTGAAACCTAAACTGGTCCTATAGTATGCATCCTTTTGAATTCTCAAAATATCAAGTGCTTTTCTACTTTCTTCAAACTTTTGATATGTTTTTTCCCTACTAGTAGCCTCTATGAGTTCCTTCTTGAGTTTCTTTACTTCCTCCTCTTTGGATTAGAGACTAAGATTCATGTTTCTCATTTGCAATTCCAATCTCTTCACTGACTCTTCAAGTTTTTCAGAGATTTATTAATATTTCCCTTCAATTTCTTGGATTTTTCCTCATATTCCTTGATTTGAGCTGGAAATATCTTTTTTTTTCTCAGCATGTTCAAGTTCGGAGTTAGGCACATGCTAATTAAAATTTTAGCACATAATCCTCTCCTTCTTCTTCCTAGAAAGAATCAAGTGAAATGTCACCCCAAGGAATAGATCCACCACTAGATGATCTCATAGCCTCTTTGGTCATGAATAGAACTTCATCTCCAATTTCATTATGATAAGATTCGGTCTTAGAATCATACCTCTCTTCTTCACTCTCAGATTATTGATTTTTAGTGTAAGACTCTTCTTGTTCTTTTTCATGAATCCATTCTTCTTGAAATCATTCTTTTTCTTATCAAATTTCTTGATTCTTATTCTCATCATCATTATCATGATCATCATTATTTTTTTAATCATGTATATGAGAACACTTGGCAAAAAAATGACCAACTTTACCGCAAGAATTTTTTTAAAGGATCTTACCTTTGTACTTGTCAATCCCAAGTGTCATTCTCCTAGCAACCATAACAAATAGTTCCTCATCATCAAGGTCTAGAATAGTATCTTCATATTTCTCTTTATTTTCTTTAGTCACTTTATCCATATTGAAGGCTATCTCCTTCTTAGTAGGCTTAGAATCCATCACCCTCGTCTCATATTTTGTTAGAGTGCCATGTAACTCATCCATATTTAGCTTAGTAATGTTCTTAGCTTCCTCTATAGCTGATACTTTTGAATCAAACTTAGGATTCAAGGATCTTAGTACCTTTTGAACAATAACTTCCTCTTTTAGATCTTCTCCTAGCCCTTTCATACTATTAACTATCTTGTCAACTCTAAGGAGATAGGCTACAATGTTCTCATCATCATTCATCTTAAGATATTCAAACTAATTTCTAAATGTTTTAAGCTTATCAATTCTTACCTTTGAGTCTCCTTCATAGAGAACTTGGAATTTGTCCCATGCCTCCTTTGTATTCTTGTAATGCATCACCTTTCCCATTTATGATTCTCTAGGACCACCTAAGATAGCACTGAATGCCTTTGATTTGTTGGTATATTACTTCTTCTCATCATCAATAATTGTGGAAGAAGTACGAGCTTTATATCCACTTGCAAGTGTGTTCCAAACATCGAATACTAGAACCATAATATAGGCCTTCATCCTCATTCTCCAACAAGTGTAATTCACACCATGAAACATTGGTGGCTTTCCAACCATAGTTCTACCTGCCATTTTGTGCTTCGAGGACCTCATTTCAATATTTCAAAATTTTGCAAAAGGACCTGCTTTGATACTAATTATTATAAGCACAACCGAATAAGAGGGGGTGGTGAATAAGTCCTTATAAAATTTCAAATTAAAATTCATATCTGAAACTCAAATTACAATATCCAAATAGCCACAATAACCACTTATACAACTTTTAATGTGTGCATACCATAAACCATTAACAATGCATGAAACTATGAAAGCACAAGAACACCATGAGAACACAAGATATAAGTGGGAAAACCTCAAGGGGAAGAAAAAAACTGAAAAACAATCTTATATTGATATGTTTCATAATTAAGTGAGGCACCAAACCCACAAGGAGCACCAACCCCTAGTTTAGTAGAGAACCAACCCTACAAGGAGCACCAACTCCACAAGGAGGCTACAACCCCCAAAGATGATAAATCACCCACTCAAACACCTTATGATGTGTATATATCTTATTTTTTTCTGCCACAACTGATGGAGATCAAATATTCAGCTCACTTTCCTTCACTCAAACCCTAGGTGACAAATCTTCACAAAACAAACTCTTCAATCACTCTAAAATTAATCTAACCCTAGCTCTCATGTTATATTATTTTTCTCAACCTAAAACAAAAATTAATCATCCTAAATTCATGCTCCAATACCTGCAAAAAACATCCACCTAGGTTGCACTACTTGCACACACTTGATTAGTTCATAAAAGCACCCAAAACATGCTTTTTATATGTTTTTCATCTTTCAAACATAGGCCAAAACTTTTCAATCCAATTGGTTTGACCAATACATAAAGGAAAATTTGAAATATAACATCTACATAGTGACCCAATTAGGTTGGCCTAGCCAAAAACCTCATTACATGTGCCAAAAATGGCTCAAAAGCCCATGGCACAATCTTAAAATTGCCCTAACATGAGTACCATAATTTTTCATGACTAGTGAACTCTTGTACATGATTAAAATATAAAAAAATTCATACATGATCTTAATTTATATCAACAAATCAATTATTTCATTTATTGGGCCCAATTCCCTTTACAATTCTCAAAAACAGTTGTTTCCTACACCTTTCAAAGCCTCTGGAAACTTCATCGGATCACCAAATCACTTCTACAAAATGAAAAATATCATGTAACCACTAAAAATAAATTTCAAGAGATTTAAAACACTTCTAATTAATTTATAATTCATGTAACATCTTTTAATTCAAACCATATCAAGGTTTTCCTTCACCAAATCAACCTTAAAAAAACTCTCTTTCCAATGGTTAGCTCATAAAATCAAATATACATGCATTCGAGACCAAAAATGGATTAATTGGATTCCAAATCATCCCTATTAACTATATAATTTATATTAATCATCATCCAATTCATTTCATTCTTAAACCAATATCAAACTTGCACAAAACTAGATCTATGTCCGAACCGCCTAAAACCTTATTGCTCAAAAAATGCCTTGGAAACCTTGTCATATGACCTCATCATGAGAAAATAAATATATCACTATAAATATATATGAGTCTAATTTCCAAAACAAGTTTAATCATCTCACAATTACACTTTCAGCTCAAGTTATGGCCACAACATTGGACCCTACTATTTGAGATCCCAAAATTGACATTTGACTAGTCAACTTGTTTGGACCTCAAAACCACATGAACCTGCAGGAACATGTTATGAAACCTCAATGGAAATAAAAAAATATATAATTCATCACAAAATTCCAAATTATCCATTACCTTCTTTGGATAACTTTTCCTTAAACTAAAACTCTTCAAAAAAATGGAATTTTCAGGTGGGGCCCACATATGGTTACAAGATCAATCATACCTTTATAGAAATATGGAAGATTCCTCTATAACATAAAATCATCAAATTTTCACTTACAATGAAAATTGGGTCAATATATTTCATCTTTTGCAAACTACTCCTACTTAGGGTTTAACTAGGATTTTTGACCTCTTTATCTTCTTAACATTCTTTCATAAAACTATAATGATGAACTGACCTAAATATATTTTTGAAACATTATATACTAACCTTATAATCTTCCTTGAAATCCACATGGTCCCATGTAAGGCACACTATTCACAATGAGCATCAAAAGTTCAAATTCAAGCTTAATTTTCATTTATTCTCGACCCTATCTCACATAAACAGTCATAATTTGCAAATTTCACATCATGGGAACCTAATTTTTTTCTGATAGCATCATCACTCATCCATATAACATATAAAATTATCATAATTTCAATCCATGGCTCAATATTTATAGTCTTTTTCATTTAAATAGCATTACCTTAGGGATTCTACTTGTAGCAACTAGGGACAACTAAAATAATACAATAAATCATCAAGTAACCTATGAAAATGAATAAAAAATACCTCATATACCATGATATACCTATTTTCATGCTTCCATGATCTCATATATCTCCAATTCACTTTGTCACACCTCCTAGCTAACATACACTGTTGTCAATGAGCACATGTAACATAGAGATATACCTATATTTGTACCATACCACTACTATGAGTAATCAATCACCTGCAAAACACACTATGCATTATGTTAACATTTTTCCCAAATATCCAATAAGATTACTCTACCAAGAAACACCTTCTAGGCATATATATGGGCTTGCTAAAGCAAGCATGCATCACTTGAATCCTTATGTAATAGCCGATAAACATATGAACCCTCAAGTTATAATTTCTAATATCATCATATCATCATCCTACATCATTCCATTTCTCATTAATGTGGTTTTTCATCAATGAAAACACCTATTTGGTCTTCATGCCAACACTAAGGACAACCAAGTCATATAAAAACCATTGTGTACATGGTTCGTAGATCGGTCTCAACCCACCCATTGTATATAACCCAAAATGCCAAGGGTGGAAACTAAACTAAATTAAATTGGTGTAGAAGTGGTGTTTAGTATGTAAACTTCAAATGACACCCTCTTCTTTCGGGGTCCATGTGACATCATTGATAGGAGAATGAGGCCCCAAAAGGACCAACCACTCACGATCTATAATTGTGCACTTTGCATGGGGAAGGGAATGCATTTAGTAGAAACCAAGGCATGCACAAACAATAGGATAGCTAAAAAAAAGTGTTATTATGAACAATAATGTAGTAGAATACAAGGTATAAGCTACGCAAACAATATATAAGATATAAATCAATGTAGTAATGTAAACACGCATGAAGAGAAAGTAAGCCACACAAAGTGGTTTACGGACATAGAACATAACTCACAATGTTACATGACACAAAATACCAATCATGGCTAAATACAACAAACAAGTGTGGACACAAAACATAGGGCAAATCCTATGTACAATAACAAATAATAGTAAACAAGTACAAAAAAAAAAACCATGGAAGTAAGTAATCTTGCAAACAAATGTTGCACATGAAGTACCCACTAGCATGTTAGAAAGATAAATAGTATGTCAAAAGCATGCATAACCTAGTAATGTAAATTGTTAAGTAAAAAATAAAACAATAGCACCCATGAGAGATGAATGTGGATGCCCCTAGCGACCATTGTTGGATGGGTAGGAGGAAAACATTTGTGTTGCATGCAAAATACCTATATCTATTATCACAAATAGAAAAGGATTTGAATTCACATGTTTTTATGGTATAGATAAATGACATACAAGTGATCGAACAAGCATGTGTAATAAGCCATCATGTACCCTCAAAAGTCAGCAAGAGTAAAATCAACAAAGATATATGCAATATACTATGATGGATGGATGGAATGGAGTGTAAGATAGAATGATAGGAGTTGCATGCCCCCTTAAATAAATCGAGCATATGTAATGAGGATCATTTATTTTTCCCCCTCAGTAGTCAATAATGAACTATAACAAGATTACGTCATCGGGAAATGGTCATAGTGTGTGTTGTGTCGAGCACTTTGTGATGTGTTTGTATGAGTAGTGGTGAAGATATTTGAAATATAGAAGAGATGTGTGTGAAACTATATTTGAAGCATATATCACAACAAAATGATTGAAGGAGTGATGATATATCCTAAAGCATGTATCACTACAAGATGAATAATATGGAGTGGTGATCTATCCTAAAGAATATATCACTACAAGATTATAAAGTAGGGGACCATTTAATGTATAGAGTATGTCACTAACCTAGAAATGTCACATGATGAAAGGTCAAAGTATAAATGTGTGATGAAGATAAGTTCCATTTGATTTGTAAACCAATGACAATCGAGTATTGGTGAAGAACTAAAGTGCGTGATAGGGTAGTGTTGACGTGTAATCACAACACCCCTGAATGTTTGCAACTTGATAGGTTGAAACTATCAGTGTGATTGCATAACATGGAGCTTTTTCCAAAGTGTGGGAATTTGTAATCAGGAAAGCTCTTTGGATGAAGGTCGGTTCCTATTCCTCTGTTCTGATGCACATATCCAAATTATAGAGGATCTACTCTAAAATCTACTCTAACTTGCCAAGGAGACAAGGTTAAGAAGATTACAATAAATTAAACCTAAACTAAAAGAGGTGATGCACCAAAGGAATGTTGAATAACTTGCCTTGCATGGAAATGAATGTGAAACAATATTAAAGAGGATGAACATCAACACATATCAATTTCTTATCACCAATTCATTCACCATTAAACACAAACCATCAAATATGCAACACAATAACCATGCACATATAACCAAGATTACAATGAGAGATCAGATGAAAGCAATGAACACAAGAGAGGGTTGAAATTCATCCACAGAACTTCTATTATTGCTCCACAAACTTGATATAGTGCATTACAATGGCCAAGAGGAAAGATTTCATTTATAGTTTGAATGGGAGGTTTGAACTCCACAAATTCACTTACAGACAAGAGAAGAAGGGAGGGTGCAAAGTAAAATTATCCAACATTAGAAAAATGCCCCTCCTTACAATATATATGAAGAATGAGAGAAAGGGGAAATAAGAATTCAAAATCTTGCTTCAACCACCCTAAAATACATTGAATTCACTTGCAACAATGATGGGTGCCACTGCAAAACCCATACCTCCCTATACCTTGCCTTGTTGGGCAAGAAAGGAATCCCATACCTTCATCATTTGGGTAGGTGAGAAATATAGAAATACCCCTAAAATGGTTGGCTTTATTTCTTAATTTTGAATAGCTTAGTCATAGTTGTGTAGAGGATGCTAAGAGCTTTCCAAAAGTCCTTTCTTGTATAAATTTTAACTCCCAGTCAAACATTATGGCCGTCTAAAGATTGGGGTGCCATACTACATTAATGGCGAGTGGTTGGCTATGTTTCTTCGGACTCCGAATTTCCTTGCAACCTCTGAAATCCAAAATTTTGGACTTTCGGACATCTTTACTTTGGAGGTTGATTTTACTATTCATCTTCTTGAGTGCACAAAATCCCTAAAACCACAGAAAGTCAAGTCCGAAATTTCGGACATTGAGTCTGAACTTCATACCTTTATTTGTGATTTTTTGTTTTGGGGCTCCAAATTGCAAAACTCCAAAGTACCAACTCTGCGAAACCTCGAAGTCTAAAATTTAGACTTTGGGTTTTGTACCTTTCTCTTTTGGACCCTGTGACACTGTTCATCCTTCAAATCAGCTTGAGAGTTATAAAACTCCGAAACACGAACCTCTGAAACCCCGAAATATGAAATTTGGACTTTGGGTTTTAGACTTTGTGCCTTTTAGAATTCTTTCTTCTTTAACCACGAAACAAAACTCAAAAGCGAGACCTCTAAAATTCCATAAATTCCTTTCACGTTGACCCCAAAACCAAGTTTGACCTCTAAAATTTTAACCCTTTTGGACTTTGAACTTTTAATATTTTTGGAATTTGGTTGATGTTTTCCATTTTACTGACGGAGACTCTAAATCTCTACACCTCCGAAGTCTCAAATTTGAACTTTAGACTTGAACTCGAAATTCTTGATTGATGGCATCATTGATCCCGAAAGGGAGTTGATCTCGAAAACCCCGAATATTTTCATTTTGGGTTTTGGGATTTTAGGCCTTTTCTGTTTTGACCTCCCTCTCCTACCTCCGAAAGGCCCCACCTCTTAAATCAAAATTCTTACTTCGGAGATTCTTCACTTCCTAAACTCCTATATAATTTTCTCATCCCTGCTTCAAAATATTGGACCAAACTCTAAATGCAAGGTCCCATAGCTAAAAAACCCCATTTTCTCTTTGTGCAAGGTCGTGTTTGTCCAATTTTTCGGAGGCAAAATTAGATAACAAGTAGTGATTATAGTGCATAGAAGAAGATGTAGTATAGGTGATGATGATACGACCATGTGATGAGTATAATGTGTAAATACGCAATGTGTATAATGTAATGCAAGATGTGTATCTAGCCTAAGAGTATGAAATGTGTGCCATATATTATTTAGAATTAGTAAGGTGTGATGCAAGATTCGAAAACAATAGAATTTTGAGATGTGTATGATGAAATGTATAAATGTCAAAATTATTTACACTAAATGTAGAATATATGATGTATTATGTAAGACATGGCTCACAATGTGTTGTTGAGATATAATGAGTTGTGTATTGTTTGGCGTTCATGTGTAGTATTCCTTCAAAATTCAAGTGTAAACCAAAGTAAAAGAGTGTTTCATCGAGAGGGTAGGGTGAAAAAGTCACCTACTAAAGGCCAAGTTTGTGTGAAGCAGTGGAATCATGGTGAGAAAGATTAACACTAGGACCATTTGGTGGTGGAATTTTCAATGTTCTTGACCCAAGAAAAGGGGTAGTTTATTTGAAAATAATGATTGGTTGTTAAATTGGTGTAAGATGGGGAGGTATCTTGAATGGTGGTAGCTTTAGTGGTGTTGATGACACTGCCAAAGGCTTGATAGAAGGCTAATTTGTACTAATTTTTAAAGGAGGTTGCTTAGATTGATTTGTTAGCACTATGTAGATGCCTTGAGAAGAGGTTGAGTAGATTGAATAGGTAGAGCTTGAATAACCAAAGAAGGTAGCTTTGAAGTGATATTATTATCCTCATTAGATGTAGGAGTTTTAGGAGCCCGTTGAGATATAAAATTTGTAGATGGGCGTGAACTAGAATGTTTTGCAATGAATGAAATAAATCTTGGATGCTCAAGATGTTTGATTCATCATTGTAAAGCATGGTAGTCATTTTCATTATGGCAATTGATCGATGATAATTGCAATATGGATGACCGAGATATTTTTCTAGCCAATAAGAAGGGTAATAATGAGTAGGAAGTAAAGTAACCAAGTGACGAATAAGGATCTCATTAATAAGGTTATGTTTATGAGCATTGAGATCGATGATGAGAGGCTTTGGTAATGGTATGGCTTGAGACTCACTAATATGAGAACATGTAGTAGTCATATATTGAGATGGACATGGAGAAAAAATGAGCTTGAGAAGCATCCTTAAGATGTTGAATTTTAGTTTTGAGAGATGTTATCTTGGATCCCATAGCTATAAACTTGTCCCGAAACTTGTGTGGCGGTGTATTGTCATCAAGATACAACATGGCTATGGATTTTTGAAAACATCCTAGCAATTGGGATATCTCTTAAGTAAATCATATAAAGAAACTTTAGGAACTTTAGGATCCATGATAGAGGAAGAATGAGGATCCTAAGCGTGAAATTGGTTTGGTTCACCAAAATGATTAACTAAAATATGGAATTATTAAATTAATCTAAACTAGAAATAGTTGTAAATAACATAAATAAATATGGAAAGTGACCCAGAAAATAAGGTAATGAAAATAGAAAACCTAAGGTGCAATAAGAGTAAGGAAACAACTTAGATGATTTATAGGATGATACGGACTATGTCCTAAAATAAAGCTGAATATTTTGGAAGGAGGAACAAACATACAAAGATCTTAAAAGGAGATATTGAGATGTTTGGCTAGACTAGGGCACGTGGGAGAGGATAAAGGTACATGTGGGAACCCTAGTTTGAGTTTTAGGTTCCCTGGTCTATGGGGAGGTCCAAGAACAAAATTGGAGGGTCGGATGATCATCATAATCCTTTTTATCTGTCACATGTAATTTAGTGCTCTATGTTGAATGTCACCACCTGATCAATGATGAAGTATAGAGATGTAAAATTCCAAAAACAAACATGAAACTATAAGAAAGTATAATTAAAATGAAGGGGTCATGCTATCCTCATCGGCCACAATGGTGGACTTACTAACCAAGCATTGAAATACATTCTAGATCACTATGTAGTTACGAGTGAGTGTGTGAATCATACCCTAGGTGCTCTTGTGCTAGTCACACTTTGTAAAGTGGCGAGCTATAACTATGTGTAGAAAATTTAATAGATGGTGGATGGAAGATAATAAATTTCCCTCTTATGATGTGTGATGTAGATGAACTAGCCTTGTCACTTGTGATGGAGCTAGATGGATGCAAATCTAGGTGGATGATAGTAGTGACTAGTGTTTTGTCTCATTATTATATCATAGCCTTATATTTATATGGTTCTCTTGTTCTAGTTTTGTAATTAATCCCAAAATGGCTGACCACAAAAATATAGGAAGCTTAAACAACTAGAAATTGTCCATAAAAGTGGCGGGAAAGTGTAAAAGGATCATGCCACCCGACTAGGACTAGGTGCCCAAATAATAGCTTGGTTTTTTGTGGTAAAGTGGAGGATAATGTGGGATGATAAAAATAACCTAGGAAAGTGTACGGTGAAGGTTAGTAATGACGATAGAAACTAAAAATGGCCAAGAGATGTGGGTTAATTAGTACTTTCTTCACTCCAAAACCATATGAATAGTAGTATGAGATCGAGACTAAATATTACCCAAAGTGTGTGATTTAGTGTCTACATTTGCCCATATTTTATGTTGGTGAGCGGAATGCTCGGTAACATAAAAAGATAGATATGTGTAGCTAATGTCCATGTATAATGATGTAGAAAGTGTGTCGAGGACTAAACAAAGCGTGAAAGAAAAAGATGATGGAGCGTGGAAGCTAAAGATGAAAAATCACAAAAAGTGATGAGAGTGAACCTAGGGTGGAAACACATGTGTAGTTTCCGATGTGTGTAATGTACCTGCATGTTAGTATGGTGTGTGTTGCCAAAAAAATGTTGTTGTTTTTGTTGACTTTTTAGTTCTCATATGGTTAGACCCACAAGGAGAAGATGATCACATAGTCAAATACACATGTATATTTAAAAACACATGTAAAAGACAAATGTATATATATGTAAAAAGTATGTAAATGTAAAATATGAAAATGAAAAATGGAACATGTGCACCTAATCCATGAGGAGAGAGAGAGTGTAGAAGGGTATCCTATACTACCATGGTTTTCTTGGAGATTAAACGCCATAGGACTAAGAAGTATAGGGAAGAATTTTATTGTATCCTCCAACCTTTAATGAATTCCCTAAATATGTATAAAGAGATTATTGTACTACCTAGTTTTTGGGTGATCCGACACCGGATGGTAGAAGAAGTTTTGGGAGGAATTTCATAGTATCCTCCAACCTGTTAAATGCGACCCATAACGCTAAGGACAAATAAGTCTTGTAAAATTTGGTTTTTATGAGATTCATAGATTGGTCTAAACCCACTCGTTGTATATAACCCGATAATGACAAGGGCATAAACTAAAATGAATTCAACCGATGTAGAAGTGTTGTGGATTATGTAATATCCAAATGATTCCCCCTCTTTGGGGTTCCATGTGATATCATTGATAGGATAATGCGGCCCCAAAAGAGGACCAACTACATGAACTTTATAACTCTTCCTGTAGGGGAAGGAATGTGTTTGGTAGAAACCAAGGTTTGCATAAGTAAGAGGCTAGCTAAAAAGATGTGTTAGTAAAAACAACCATGTATGTATAAGACAAGGTATAAGCTATGAAAACAATGTATAAGATACTAAGAAATGTAGTAATGTAAAAGTGCACGAAGACAAAGTAAACCACAAAAAGTAGGTTACAAACATCAATTATCACTCATGATGTTGCAAGACACATAAATCGATCATGGCTGCATACAACAAAACAAGTGTGCACACGGACATAGGCAAGTCATGGTAGACAAGTATAAACAAGTATAAGATAACCATGGAAGAAATAATCCTGAAAAAAAAATTTACACATGAAGCACCCGTTAGCATGTTAGAAATATATCCAATGTGTCAAAAGCATGTATAACCTAGTAATGTAAAACAAATGTTGTACATGAAGCCCTTCATCATGTTAGAAATATATACAAAGTGTGTCAAAAGCATGTATAATCTAGTAATGTAAAGTGCTAAGTACAAAATAAAACAAAAGCACCTATCAGATACAAATGTGGATGCCCCAGTGACTGGTATATGATGGGTAGGAGCAAAGCTTCTATGTTACTGTGAAAAATACTTGTATGTGTGATCACAACTAGAAAAGGATATGAATGTGCTTGTGTGTATGGTATAGATAAATGATATACAAAATATCTAGCTAGCATGTGTAATAAGTGACCATGAACCAACAAAAGTAAGCAAGAGTAAAAGTAACCAAGATATGTAATATGTTATGGATAGATGGAATAGAATGTCAGATGGAATGATATGATCCATGTGCTCCCTAATTGAATGTAGTGTATGCAATGAGGTTCATTTTTTTTACCCATAGGCAATCAAGAATGAACTGTAAACGAGAGTGTGTCATCAGGAAATGGTTGTAGAGTGTGTTGTCTTGAGCACATTATGATGAGTATGCATGCGTAGTGGTGAAGATATGTGACATATAGAAGAGACATGTGTGAACCTATAGTCAATGAGTATATCACAACAAAATGATTATAGGAAGGATGATTTATCCTAAAGCATTCATTATTACAATATGAATAATAGTGAGTGGTGATGCGAGACCAAAGTGTATATCACATAGATAAGATGATAAAGTAGGTGGCCATTTAGCCTATAACATATGTCACTAACGTAGAAATGTCACATGATGAAAGGTCAAGGAGAAATGTGTGATGAAGATAAGGTCCATTTTATTTTAAACCCTCAATAGTCGAGTATGGTGAGGAACTAAAGTGTGTTATAAGGTCATGAGTGCAACATGTAGAGGAAGATGTAGTATAGGTGATGATGAGATGACCATGTGATGAGTAAAATGTGTAAATATGTGACGTGTAAAATGTAATGCAAGATGTGTATAGTATGTAGAATGAGTAAGATGTGATGCAAGACTCAGTAAAGAATAAAAGTGTGAGACATCTATGATGAAATGCACAAATATCAAAATTTTATAGACTCAATGTGGAATAAATGATGTTTGATGCAAGACATAACTCGATATGTGTTGTAGAGATGGAATGTGTAATACATATTATGTAATGTGTGGATCTCATGTGTAGTATGCCCTCGATAGTCAAGTGTGAACCAAAGCACAAGAGTGTGTCATCGAGAGGGTAGGGTTACAAAATTAACCTACCAAAGACCAAGTTTGTGTGAAACGATGGAAGCATGGTGAGAAAGATTAACACTAGGACCATTTGGTGGTGGAATTTTCAATGTGCCATGACCAACAATAAAGGGGTAGTTTATTTGAAAAAAATGGATGGCTATTGAATTGGTGTAGGATGGGGAGGTATCTTGAATGGTGGTAGGTTTAGTGGTGTTGATGACACATTTTGCTAAAGGCCTGATAGAAGGCCAAGTTGCAATGAGTTTTAAAGGAGGTTATTTAGATTGAATTGTTAGCATTGTAGATTCATTGAGAAGAGGTTGAGTGGATTTAATATGGGATCTTGACTGACCAAAGAAGGTACCTCATAAGTGATAGTCTTATGCTCATTAGATGTAGAGGGGGAGTTTTAAGAGCCCATTGAGATGTAACATTTGTAGATGGGTGTGTAACAAATTTTTTTGCGAGTGTATGAAATAAATCACTAATGCTCAAGATGTTTGATTTATTATTGAAAAGTGGAATTCCTTTTTATTATGTCCATTGATTTGATGATAATTGTGATATGGAAGACCTTTATAGTTTGCTATCTAATAAGGAGGGTAATAATGAGTAGGAAGTAAAGTAATCAAGTGATAACTAAAGATCTCATTAAGAAGGTCATGTTTTTTAGCATTGCGATTGAGGATGAGAGGATATAGTAATGGTATGACTTAGTCTCGCTAATATGAGCACATGTAGTAGTCATAGAAAAAGATGGAGAGGGAGAACAAACATGATCCTAAGAAACATCCTTAAGATATTTAATTTCAATTTTGAGAGATGTGATCGTGGATTCTATACCTTTAAACTTGTCTTGTAATAAATAATGTAAAGATTGATTTTATTCCAAGAGGGTTTGATTAGATGGAGTATCACTAGTTTCGTAAAATAGATGAGCAAATATAGGACTTATTTTATGTGGCGGTGTATTTTCATTAAGATATAACATGTCTAGGTATTATTTCAAGTCATCCTTGCAATTGGGATATCTATTAAGTATATTAGAAAATGAAACTTTAGGAAATTTAGGAGCCATGATATATGAAAAATGAGGATCCTAAGCATGAAAGAGGTCGGGTTCACCAAAATTATTAACTAAAATTTTGAATTATTAAGTTAATCTAAACTAGGAATAGTAGTAAATAAGCTGTAAATAAATATGGAAAGTGACCCAAACAACTAAGATAATAAAAATAGAAACCCTAATGTGCAAGAAGAGTAAGGAAATGACTTATCGATTATGAGTCTGATCTAGACTATGTCGTAAAATAAATGAATATTATGGAAACAGAACGAAAATATAGAGGTCCCAAAAATCATAGATTTGTGCATTTTGGCTGGACTGGGGCCATGGGAGAGGATCATGGCACTTATGGGTGATATATTATGAGTTCTTGGTGCCTTTGCTCTATGCAATAGTTCGGGAACCAGACTTGGAGGGTGAGATGATCATCATAATCCTTTGCCTTTTTTCACATGTAATTCATTTCTCTATGTCGATTGTCACCAATGATCAATGATGAAGTATAGACCCAAACTTGGAGGGTGAGATGATCATCTGAATCCTTTGCATTTTTTCACATGTAATTCATTTCTTTATGTCGATTGTCACTAGTGATCAATGATAAAGTATAGACCTGTAAAACCCCAAAACAAGCATCAAACCCCAAAAAATAAATATTCAAATGAAGGTTTCAAACTTTCCTCAGTGGCCACAATGGTACACTTACTAATTGAGCACTACACTACATTACATACCCAAATGTAGTTATGAGTGATTGTGTGTGAATCGTCCCTAGGTTCTCTATGCTAGTGACACTTTATAAAGTTGTGAGCTATAACTATGTTTAGAAAATGTAATAGATGGTGGATGGAAGATAATAAATTTCCCTCCTATGATGTGTGATGCAGATGAATCAACCTTTTCCCTTGTGATGGAGCTAGATGGATGTAAATGAGCTCTGTTGGCCTTAGATGGATGCAACTCTAGGTGGATGATAGTAGTGACTAGTGCTTAGTCCCTTATTATAGTCTCATAACCTTATATTTCTATGGCTCTCTTGTTCTAACTTCATAATCAACCAAGAAATGGATGACCACAAAAATATAACAATCAAATGGCTATAAAGTTCCCAAAAATGGTGGGAAAGTTTAAAAGAATCGGGGAACCCATGGGTGCCCAAAGACTAGCATAGGCCTCCTAGTAAAGAAGAGAATTATATGGGATGATAAAAATAGCTTGAGTAAGTGTGTGGTGAAGGTAATGAATGATGACAAAAAGAAAATAAAAATGGCCAAGAGACATGGGTTAATTAGTACTTTCTTCACTCAAAAACCATATGAATAGTAGTATGAGACCAAAACTAAATATTACCCAAAGTGCATGATTTATTGTCTACATCTTGTGTTATAGCGGAGATGCATGTTTCCGTGGTTGTATTTTTGTTCTTTATTTTCATATCTTGGCTCTCGGCCTTTTTTTCCTAGGTAGGGTCCAAGTCAAAAACATTTATCCTTAATAAAAAAAGAGATATCACTTTTATAAAAGCATAAAAATAAGACTAATTTAAAATGATTGTATCCTTAAAATAGTTAAAAAGTTGTTCTCCACCATCCATATTAAAAATAAATCAACTACATGAAAATTATAAAGACAGTTCCAAAAAATATTATACTAATTAATAAATTAGATGATCCATTAAAATTTTACCTACCTTATTATTATTAATGAATAAACATGAATAAAATTGTTAGGAGAACTTTTAAGCGTAGAAAGGGGCTAAGTGATTTGATATACATAAAAAATGAAAGAATTCAAAACTCTCCACCTAGGTATAAACATTAATTGAGTCTTGCTATATGTGATAAATAAATTGTTAAAGTCCTTTATGGGTAGGAATAATGGAAACTCGGAGGTTCTCCTTATAGTAACAAGTTTTGGAATAATATAGGTTTCACACCATCTTGATCACTTCGTCTACTATTCAAGTTGAATGCACCTTTGTATCTAAAATCCTTTAGTGGGATTATGATATAGTCAAGCCATACTTCCATTTACTCATAAAGAGGTTTAGTATCGGGCTCTCTTTCAATTTTCATAACATACGGTGGTATTCTATAATGATTTGTAAACTAAATTACCTTAGTGGGATAATCTTGGTAAAATACTTGCATCTTTATAGGAAGGGAATATCTACCATTCAAATTCTTTTGCATTCAAGAGATTGGATTCCTTGGATATATCTCAAAGTCAATTTTGGACTAGTTAATTAAGATAATCCTTTTATTTTCAAATTTTAGGAGATGCTCTTTGATGTGATGTGTCATAAATTTGATCACCAACCACATGTTGGCTAGTGGCGAGATTGGAGATGGATCGTTGAAACCTCCTTGAAGCATTATATGTTGAGATTACTTTACCACCTTCTGATCTTTTTTTCCATTTAAAATATTAACTCTATATGGAACCTCAATTTCTCCCCCAAAACATGGTTACTCCACCTCAATCTTGCATGGAATTCCCAATTTGAACCCACATTTTCCCATTTTCTTTAGTGCCTTGATTATCGGGGACTCTCATTGGGAGATAGGATTAAACACCTTGGTGTTGTCAACCCCAAATGTCCTACTTGTGGTAACCTTGAGTTCTTTAGGCATATTTTATAGCTTTTCCCCTATGCTCAAACTACCTAGACTTGGATACACGCATTCAAACCCTATCATCCTGAACCTATTACATATCTTTCTTATGGAAATTATTTAGAGATATCCTAATTTTTATTGAAACCTTCACAATCATATTAATATAAAAGAGGTTACAATTAAGGGGTGGGTGAAAAGAGTCATGAAACAAAAATGCACCAAAAGGTGAAACAAATAGCAATCAAAAATTTTGATTGTAAGTATCCATGCATAGGATACCAAAAACTTAACATAGGAGTAAGATCATCACGAGGTAGGAATCTAATGCTAGATGTATCATCCTCCAAGAATCCTAAACAAACCATCCATCTGGAGGGTATTAGATAGAAAAGAGGAACCATAAGTCCCCATGCAAGATGTAGGGAACTCATGAAAGGATCATAAAAGAAGGAAAATGAACATCATGTAATAGTTGAGGGACCAACCATATATTTCCCCTATAACCAGTGGCTAAGTCCATCCCCCTTTTAATTGAGGTGGTGGGGCAAAAATTCCACAACCTGAAATGGTAGATTTGAGAGAGGCTCCATGGAACTAAGAAGGATGTTATGGAGAACCCAACTGAGGGATATCTAAAGGTACTTAACTCATTTTTCAATGGGAAATCCTCAAGTGTTAAGTAGCTCCTAAAGGTGTTAAAACTATATATCCACCTCCTCGACCTACACTTGAATATGAAGTTAAACAACAACAATAAAAATAATTATATCCTTACATTCAAATGAGAAGAAATAATATCATTATTAAGTATATATGCATTTTTATCTTTCCCTAATTGAAAAAATATAGCTATATATAATTTCCATAGAAAAAAATGTAGGAAAATGATTGAGAAGAATCTCCAAAAAAATCCATCCTCCAATTGAGATGCTCAAGATTATATGGTATAAAAATCAATGTATTCACATCTAAGCATCTTGAGCATGGGGAAAATGAAAAAATATTCTTGAAGTATTTAGGGTGACCATAGGTAGAATATTTAGGGTTCACAACACTAAGGTGTTTAAGCCTTTCTTTGAGTGGGAGGCCCTAATAAAAAAAAAATATAAAATGGGGAATTATGGGTTTAACCTATGAATTCCATGCTTAATTGAGGTAGAATAAACATGTTTGAGGGGGATTTGAGATTCCATATAGTGTTAAGCTTGTAAATAGAAGGATAAAAATAATCGGTAAAGAAATACAAACGTATAATTCTTGAAGGATGTGTCCACATTCCATATCTAATCTCTCCATAAAGAAGTAAGCGATTCAAACCTAATTTGTGAAGAATAACATCATAGAGTACCACCCACACTTTGAGAATAGAATTAAGATCTAAATTTATTGTCTAAAATTGAATTTAAGAGCTAGACAATGAATCCATTATATTGAATGCATAAGACTTTGAATGGTAGATATTCCTTCCTATTAAGATGCAAGGATTTTACATCAAAAATTTTTGCAAAGGGAATGTAGTTGTTTTTCATGATAGTATTCCACCGGATGTTATGATAATCACATGATATATTGTACTGACCCCATCTATGACCCAATATAAGTATGGATTGGTAGCCTCATAAGCCCTCCAAAGGATTTAATAACAAAGGTGCATTCAATTTGGATAGGTTTCGTAGTGATCAAGATGGTGTGGAGTATTAGTGTAGGATATTATTCATTATAATTATTTATTTATGTGGATTATTCCTACACTTTAGGAGTTATTTTTCTTTGATGTACTTAGTCATAGGATTCACACTCGGAGTTAGCCACACAAGTTGCACTTGGCCATCATTGTCAGCTAAGCGAGATTTACTCTTTGTTTGGCTATGTGACACGTGGGAGTTAACATTCTATTTGAGGATATTTTTCAACTACTTATGAATGAATAAATCATTCACTATACTTTATGGATATTTTCATTTGTAAAATATTCAAGGTAGTGTATTAGATAAATCTTGTATTTATTGTATAGTGAGACATTTTGCACATTCATTTTTTATTAGTTCTTTCATTTTATATAACTACATATGCATTTGTTTTTCTACCAAAAATCCTTATGGATACTCGACATGGTACCAAATAATGCTAGAGAAAACATGTGTCCATTTTTAGTATATTTGTAGGTTTGATTTCTTCGTTTGGGTGAATAATAGATCTATGTGCAAAAACATTGACTCCAATTTCATAGAATCTATTGTGCAAGTAATATTTTAACCAAGAAGTTTTCATGAAAAATGGGCTATTCAAATAGATTCATAATGTTAGGAATATTTATGTTGTAGTGTGAACATAGAATATTATGTGAGTGATTATATTATATAGGATAATATTATATGTGTTATAATAATTAATTACATTATTGTAAATGTAATTATGAGTGGGTGAGTAAATATTGTTATGAGTTGTTGAGTAAGCAACTCATTAACACTATTAATGTGGTGAGAAAACAAAATATCACGTAAAATAACATGGAGTTGTTTTAGGAGTTGTGTGTGGAGATATGTATGGAGATTATCTCTCCTTAAATATAGGAACCACCTCTCCTATATATATGGGTGTAATACTTCCTTTGTAATAGGAAGAATGAACATTAAGATTTCAAATTTAATTCATGCAATTCTGATATTATATTTTCACATAAGGTATAAAACCATAGGATTGACACTAAACTCATCATAATTTGAGACAATGTTTTTGGTTAATACTTCTATTTTTTGCTCAAATTGGTCAAAATATACAAAGCCTATTTTTTAAAACCAAGATATATGTTTTTTGGGGATTACGTAAATAATAGTGGATTTGTTTCAATTTTTATACAAGTAATTGATTTCATAGATTTAGGTTTGAGTGTTTCTTTTGTAGTGGTTGCAACTAAAACTCCATTAAAGGAATTTGTTTTGTGTTTTGGTGATTTCTAGGTCTTTACAACATTAATGAAAGGAAATTATTTTTGTTTCCTTAATATATTTTTATCATTAACTCATAATTGAGTGTCTTCTTTTTAAATGTGGACGTTTTTCATCCTCTTTCTATTGGTCATTTTTTTTTGTAAAATGCACTAAAATAATGAAGTGCGATTTAGAGGTTTGGTTAAAGCATAGGTCTTACAAGAATTTTTAGTGAATTTTTTATTTACCTCACACTTTTGTATGTGCATTCTCTCCTCATTTCTCTCGAGACACAATTTCACTTTTTGCAACTTCTATTTTTTCCAATTTGTCAGTTGGTGACTTGAGACCAAGGGGTTTTCTATTTATGGGAGGAATTCATACTCCTTGAAAATATCCTTGTGATATGGATTCATGGGAAATCAAATCAATCAACACCAAAAATACGTAAATGGAAGGATATGATGAATTTTCATTTGATGGAAAACAATTTATGGAGAGTCACTATTGGTGTTATGGGTGCCCATATTTTCACTAAGGAGAAAGACATTGCCTAGTTTGAGTAAAAACATGGTGGGGATATTTGTTGTATTCACCTCAACATCTCGTACTACCTTTAATATCACAGTGAACATGTCACATCAACAAAGGAATCTTGGAAAAAAATTCATATTTGTTTGGGGAAACTATTTTTTCTTCACCTACCACTATTCTTGCACTTCCCCTTCCTTCTCATTTGCTTACTCGTAATGATATTTTTGTTATTTTCATGAGTATTTGTTTTTATAGTATTCTCTACTTATGTTGCATTTATTTATTCTCCTAAAGAGGACACACTTGCAAGTGGATTGTTTTGGCACCTTTTACTCATCATATAGTTTTTCCTCATATTATTCATTTCATTGATTGAAAGCACATGATTCTATGAAATGTGGGAATATCTACAATGAAAGGTACAATATTTGGTAGAATGTGTCCTAGTGATGTGAATCCCTAATATGGATATTTGATCCCTACTACAAAGGATCAAAGGAGGGTATTGAATGCATAGAAGGAGTAGGTGGAGGTGCCTCATCCATAATATCTCTAATTGATTGTAGAGGATTTGAAACCTCTACAATAAATTATAGATATTATGGATGAGGCATCTCTGCCTACTCCTTTTATGCATTCAATACCCTCCTTTGATCCTTTATACTAGGATCAACTATTTAGATTAGGGATTCACATCACTTGGACAAATTTCTACCAAAATTGTACCTTTCATTGTAGATTCCCACATTTTAGATCTAAATGACACCCTTGATGACATTTTTGTTCTCTTTAACATCTCCTATGGATTTTCTTCTTCTTCTCTAGATGTAATGATGGTACGTATAAACCATTATTCTCTCCCTCCTTCATTTTATACTTCTATATTACCATCTTCTACATTTAGGCTTGGATTTATTAATCTCTCTTTTGCACATTTGAGAAATTTCTTAGAGACATTTGAGAATTTTCCAGACTTCTACATTTTTATTCCTATCTACATTCCACTTGAGTGGGAATTCAGAATTTTTTTGCTTATGGGGATATTTATTTCGAAAGAAAGAGATATTATTTGTTGTAGAGGGACCTATTACAAAATTTTCTATTCAACTTTATTTGTTTATCTTGTCTCTTATTTATGGAGGAACTCGTGGGCCTTATCTTATAGGATACATGGTGGCTATAAGAATAGTTATCATTTAGTGAGGCTTCTTAGACCTCAACTTTCTTCTTTATTTCTTTTTTAGGGGGAATTTTTCCCACTATATTTTCTCCTTTCACTCCGCTTTGTGAAATTTACATTATATGTGGGTACCTCAACAAGCCTTGTTGTTGGGACCCACTTTATTTTCATTCCACCTAAGGTACGCTTAAGAAGGTGTTAATGTAGGATATTATTTATTTAGTTTATTTATTTATGTGGATTATTCATAGACTAGAGGAGTTAGATTTCTTAGGTTTACTTAGTCATATAAGTTACATTTGGAGTTAGTCATAAGAGTTAGACTTGGTCATCATTGTCATCTGGGTGGGATTTAATTTTTTTCTCCTATGCTAAGTTTTGAGTTACATTTCTATTTTGGGATCTTTATACACTTATCGGAAGGAGTTACTCATTCACTCTCTTATATGTAAATATTAACTCATGAGATATTTAAAGTAGTATACAAGAGAAACCTTGTATTTGTTGCATAGTGAGTTACTTTTACATTTTCATGAGTTAATTTTTTCTGTAATTACATGTGTATTTTTGTATACCAAAGATCATTATGGATACTATGATATGGATACCTTTATTCTTCCAACAACTCTTACCATAAGGAACACCCTTCTAAGATAAAATTTCATAAAAGATTTTTCCAAGATTTCTACCCTTTGACATATTTAACAATTCATTTATCATGCATAACAATAATCTATCAAGAAAAATCAATAATTCACATTCCTCCTTTTTCTTGAGGGGCACACAAACTTTCTAGGTGTTAGGCTAAGAAAGTGGCTAAGTACAACCATGCATGAATGTTAAAGACTATGTGCATAAGGGGACGTGTGAACCATAAATAAGTGTCAAAGAGCTATGAAGATATGCGTGAGGGTAGGCATAAGGATAGTAAAAGATACAAATATAATCCAATGCATGAAATGGTGTACGGGGGATAGAATTACAACAAGGCATAAAGTTTTGCACACAAAGACATAGTAAAGGAGATATTCATAATTTAGAATTACCTAAAAATAGAGAAAAGAATAGTTGGTGTGGCGAGATAGGTAAGTCTAGAAATAGATTCAACAAGGATAAAACAATGCAAGAGGATGAAGCACATGCAGGTCGGAAAAATATCGTGCATGAATAGATCTCATTATAGGACGAAGGTGGGGATAAGAGTAGGTTATTTATAGTGTAAAGGGATTGAGGTTCGGGTTGAATAGGATAACCTCGGGTTGATTTTTAGGAGTGTCTATTATTATAATTAAGGAATGTAGTGGTGAAGGACAAGTTCCCAAACCTATATGTATGTGTCGCATTACTTTGAAAATTATTCACCATAGATGATAATGCATGAGTATAGAGTGAGATAATTTGCTATGAAATGTGCATATTTTATGATGTGTGCATTGATTGTAATCAAATTAGAATATGTATTGTGTAAAGGGTCTATAATAGAACACGTCATATACTTGTAATGGATGAGTTGTTATAGCTTACAAGAGTTAGTAGATATGGATATGGGATAATAACTACTCAAATTGAGTTGTTAAATTTTTATGTTAATGAATGATAATATTCCTTGTTGTGTTTTCTTTTGATATTATAATGTTTGGACTATATATCCTTCACCATATAAATGGTTAAGTATATAACCCACATCTTAATAGGTCACACAAAGAGGGTACCTTGTAGTTTGAGTGTGCTTTGTGTGAGTACTTGCACATTTATCTAAGGGAAGTGTACGTGTGCCTAACTAAGTAAGTGTTGGCTGCTAAACTCCAACATTTTAGTTATTTTATTAGTAACTTATTTTGTTTTGACAATACATGCGCACGTGGCATTTAAATTGTCTTTAGATAATATTGAGCATTTAATGCATGAAAACTAGGATGAGTTCACATAGAAGTATAGCATCGGTAATAGCTTTGATCCATGGAAATGGGTAGAGGACAACTTGTATGATGCATTGTATGAGACATTCTTCAATTTATTCCCAATAGATTTATATGATTGGATAGCATCTTATGCACATAATTGAGGGATATTTTTGGGAAGGGAGAAATTTTGGATCTAAAATAAGTATGAAGCACTTTATGATTTACATTAGTCATGGAATTGAATGATAGATCATTGGTGGGAAGGAGTATTGTGTAATTATACCTTAGAGTACTCATTTCAACATATTTGTGCATATAAGAAGAAAAATTAGATAGTTTTGTGCTAACCAAGGGGATCATATCTATGCACGCTACCTTTATCCATGAAGATCTTAAGGATTGAGCTAGGACTAGAAATCTTACCCATGGTTAGCTAAATGCTTACCACATATAGGGAAGCAAACAAGATTGGGAAGGATTTCACCTGAGCAAGATGGAAGATACATATAGAGAAGAGAGATTGAATAGATATAATGGTGTATGAGAGAGGGCAGTTGAAGAGGTACTTGAGATAGAGGGGAATGGGGAGAAGTGGAGATGATGAGAACCCTACAAGAGGAAAGGAACCATAGGAACATGTCCCTATTATATTGGGAAAGCGCGGCTGAAGGAACCCCTCGACATCGGATGACAATGATTTTGAGGAAATATTAAGAATCGTTGGCGCACATCTGACCCACCCCATACCCTTAGCCCTTGTATTTGGTACTTAGAATTTAGAATTTCACATAGAATATCATAATAATGACAATATATGGATAAGTAATATATGATCTCCATGGTGGGAAGGAGATACAAGTAGGCACACGTTAGTATCAACACAAGAATCATAAAAAATTAAGGCTACACAAATGGATGCACAAAAGGGTCCCATAGTTGGGCCAAATTTATTTGTATAAATATGGTAGCTACGATATCAAGACATAGCGGTGGTGTGATATCCATTGGAAGTAATCCCATAGGTGGAATAACATGAAAAATGGTTGGGATACAGTTTAACACTATTACAGGGATGTAAAGTAGAGCTTGTATAGTCCTCAAGTAGAATCAAGAGGCTCAAGAGGCTTTGGTCTTCCTTAAGCCTAAGGAAATCCTAGTGGAGGTTCAAGATCTATATCCGAACCTAGAACAAGAAAAGGACCTATACCACAACAACCTCAATAGTAATGAATATACTATGAGATGTTTCTCCATCTACCTAAGTATAAGGGAGTTTAAGATGTCGTAAAGCACATGAATAAGTGAAAACTATTATTGAGAGACAATGACATCACACCCTAGAGAGGAGGGAGAGTTAATTCACAATTATATTATACAAATGCGCACACATTTGGTACATAAAGTATGACCCACATCGAGAAAGTAGTAGACTATGATGCATTACACTATTTCACACCCTAAAATTTAATTTTAATTTATCGTAATGTTTGATAGATGATGACTTAATTAATTATAAAAGATAATTTAAAATTATATGTATATAATTATATATACATATATAGATATACAAAGGCATATACATATACGTATATAGATGCATATATAAGCATATGTATAAATAATTACATTGGATGATTTGTTTTGATTAGCACCTTTTTAGTTCCATTATTGTGTGATGTTTATTTGGTTGGATTCTACTATTGTTTGCATTGATTAAGGAAGTTTTGTGTTTACTAAGGTAAATTGCAATGTTTTTGGTTAAGGCATTGGTTGAGGATGATTGGCATTGTTAATATGGAATTGGGTCTTAGACCACTAGGGAATTAAATGGTTTAAGGTTTAAATTATATGAATTGGTCTTGGACCATATTGCATTGTTTATTGACATATGTTTTATCTATGAAGTTGACCCTCCTTAACATGGTGAACATTGGTCATAGACCATTGGCAAGATAATTGATTATTGTCTATTGATTATTGTTGATGGTTTAAGCTACCATCGACCACAAAAAAAAACAATAAGGAAAAAGGTTACGGATAAGTGCATAGAAATGGGAGACCAAAAGGGGGTCAAAATGGACATATTTTTCCTAAAATCAGAAAAATTTAAACGTCATCTAATAATTTGGAGTGCATATTCTCAAAATTTGATAAAATGATAAGAATAAGTAACATCGAGCTTGGAATAAAGTTTTTAAACTACTATTTTCTTAAGATGGTTGATATTAAGAGGGTAAAATGTGGTGCGCACACAAAATATGTTTATTTTTGTGTTAAAAAGATAAGAAACTATTGTGTGCGCACCCCCCCACCATTTTTGAGTTCTATAAATTATTTTCAAATCCTCTCAATAGAAATTTATTTAATACCACATATAAGTCCAACTAATTTTTCATGATTTTTGGATGAATATATAATTTTTCAAATTAATAGTCAAAGTGCATACATCTTGAAAATAATATATTTGTGTGTACACCCCCATAACTTTGAGAAAAAATTCATTTTTATTTTTATTTTTTAAAGCGTGTAGAATGGAGCTTAGAAGAGAATTTTATTTTTAAATTTGGATGAAAAAATCATAAATTATGTACCAAAATGTATGCATAGGTTTTGGGAAGAAAAGAATACACTAGTAAAAGAAATTATGGATGAAAGAAATAAACTAATCAGATTTTAGAAAGAAGTACATCGTCACCAAGGTAAAACCAAGCTTAACATCATAGTATAATTTTGTTTTTTTAATATTATGTTATAACGCATGATATATGGGGTGTCAAGTGATATTTTGATGGCTTTTTGTAAAACACAGATTTATTCACGGATTACATTTTAAAACCCTAGGTTTGGATATCAAGGAAAATCCAAGCCTATGGATTGGGAATTTCAAACCCAAAAAGATGAAACGCACTCACGTTATAACGTGAGAGTGCTTTATAATGTGTATGCGCTCTTGTTTTTATGTGTTGTATGTCCTTATGGGAGGAATACATTTACTAAAATGTATAAGTTTTTCATTTATTAATCTTTATACTTTATTATTTCTTATAATTTAAATTTACTTTAGTAAATATAAGAAATTAGGGTGACTTTGCACCTTATAAAACTAGTCTCACATCTCCATCAATCATTGTTTAAAAGATATTTTTTCATATTGTAATCTGGTCAAGTATATAGGTATTTTACAAGATTTCGTCATTCAACCTAAATATTTTAGGGTTTAAATTATACAATCCATATCTGTTTTGTGAAATTATATAGTCGTTGCTTAGGTTTTGGGGCCTTTTGGATTGTTTCTTGACATTTCTAGGAGTGTTAAATGTGTGCAAATTAAAATTTACAAACCTCACAACTCCCGAAGGTAGAAAAAATTGATCGAATATATAGGATCATCAATTTTTGACAATTATGGAGTTAGATCCCTTATTTTTCATGGAATATGGTAGGATCATAATATGGATGAGTAACTACTTTACCGGCTTAGAGAATGCATATTTCGAGTTCTATTCACTAGTGCATCCTTCCTCAGCCAACTTTGCCTCAGTATCACTCGAAATTAGATTTAAATCATTAACAATTTTTTTACATTTGTTTCAATATGTAGGCATGATTAGATATGATGATTGATGAGTTCAATGTGACTTGATGGAAGATAACTTCCTTCAGAGGCCTAAAAAGGCCATTTTTGAGATAATCAAACAGCCTCTAGGAGAGTTCAAGAAATATATTAAGAATCTTGAGGTGATGTTAGTGAATCTTATAAGTGGTTGAGTAAATTTAGGAAGATTTAGGAAATGTTTTCTCGTCAATGAAAATCTTCTAAATAATGGGTTTTGTAGGTGCAAGAAAAAAATCTTTGTAATGGTGAAATTTGAATGCTCTTGATGATTTTGGGAGCTACATAAGGACTTGGGAGGAAACAAAATAGGAAATGAAAAGATATGTGAATCCTATATATGTTGGTAACATCAATTTTTCTCTAATAATTGAAGGTTTTATGAAGAATTTAAAAATAGTGTAGCTTCCCCTTTCGGTTCGAGAAAAAATGGCTATAAATCTGCAAGCTCTAGAGAGATAATCACCACATGGTGATACTTGTGAAAGTAAATTTTCATAAGTACCTATTGGAATGGGTATTTTCATAAATATAATATTATTTACCATGGGTAAGGATCTCATGAGGATGGGGTCAAATTTTGTGAGTTGAAAACACCTTCCTAACACCCCGAGGTTGTGTTTTTGAGTGACAAAACTTCTAACATGGAAAAGTGGTAAAATGAGTTAACATGATTTTAAACCATGTTTCTAAAACATCAATTGATGGCTTAAGTGTTTAGAAAAATGTTATGAGACCTACATTATGATGGGAATAATATGTTCTCTTCTAGTTACAAGGTAAGAGAAATGATCACTCTCTTACTTTTAAAGGACTCCATAATTAATCCTAGTGATCAAAAATCAACTCAATGATGATCAATCCATTTTTGATTATCTATATGTTACTAAAATAGGTATTCACCATGTAGATTGAAGGATTTCTCATTGAATTATATTCTTTTCATATGGCTACCTATATATGTGAATTGAGTTGTTTGTAATGTCCTTCCTCATTTAAAGTGTGATCATACTAAAAAGTTCAAATGAATGTTTAAGAAAACTACCAAGTGAGTGACATAAAGTGAAACTCACATGATTTCTCATTCTTACATACATGGTGCTCTCTATGAAGATCATCCTCCTACCCTCCTGGCTCTAAAATTCTACTCGGATGGAATCAAATTCAGGATACTCATACACATATTTTCTCATATGCCTCTCATTTAAATAGATGATGCCTTCATCCTTCACATATGATGGTCCTAAATGCCATTATACCTTGATTACCTAATCTTGGCTCGTTCTTGAAGAGGTTTTAACATGATGCCAGATTCAAGATAAGATGATCCTCAACTTACTCCATAAGCTTCCCATTTCAACATTGAACATGATGATACCTTTTTAACTTCACAATTCACTTCCTTAACCAATATGTCAGGAGTGGAAACATGTTTATATTATTTGGACACATCTTCTCTCAATTTATCCTCATGGAAATAGGTTTTATCCTCTATATGGAAGGATTGATCATTGAATAAGGTTTGAAGTAATGTTTAAGGGTGAGCTCCATCTTCTTGAACTCTAATTACATTGAAGAACTATGAAATTTGTTACTTAAATTGCAAAATTTGAGCACAATTTCAAGTATCAATTAAGTGTTCGAAACAATCTAAAGATATATACACCACTTTTCATATCTACATGAATACCATCACCACTCATGGTGATCCTTTCTCATCATTCTCATGATGATCATTCCCTTGATGACTTGAATTTTAATGAGGTTCTTAATGTTTGGATCCTTCACATACCTCATGATTCTTATGATTACACTGTTGTGCAAGTGACTATCAATTATGCATTTTGATGTATATTTTTACCCTCTAAATGCATTTCGGAACTCCCCAAATCTTCTATAGAAGTCAACATTCACTGTTGAAGCTCTCATTCCCTAAACCTTGAACACTTGATGTTGAAGAAATGGATTCTAAATGATATATTATTTCCTAATTTTTGTAAATTACTTTAGACACCTTCATTTCTCTTGAAAATCACCCTCAGATGCTTTATAATTTCCATAAACATTCCCAAACTATGTTTACCAACTACAAATTGCCCAAAAATGTCCTTTTAGGCCTCTAGAGGAATTTATCTTTCACTTTGAATCTTAGTGATTTAATTTATCACCCTAGGTAATCATCCTTGTACACTAAACTAACTTTAAAACCTTGTTATTAGATTCCTCTAAGCTAGGTTGAAGGTTGAACTAAATAGAGGCTAGTCAAAGGAAGAATGAAAAGTGGTGGAAGGATGTACATATTAATGTCTATCAAGAGAAAAGGGATTGAATATTATTATTCCCTTAGTCCTATAACTTATACTTGAATATTGTGATCATTTATGTACATTTTGTTGTTCTTGATGTTCTATTACTAGTGATATTCAAATCTATCAAATTAATTTCATTACAAATATACTATGTTAGTTCATGACATCTATCATTTACTTCAACCTTGTCTTTTTTATTAACTCTCACATTTTTTCTCACCTAAATATTAATGTTGGGACTATATCAGGCATCAAATATTTGGGTTGTAAAATAAGAAACTTTAATATAATCCTCCTAAAGCTTATTCAATGGGTAAATGAGTAAAGAAGGGTGTGTATCGTAAGAAATATGAATTCTCCTGTCGGGTAATCTAAAACCCTATTTTGGGGTTTTAATATGAAAATATTTATATCTCGGAAATAAGGAATCTTAGAAGTTAAATCTACCTAGAATTGGGTTATAAAACTTAGGAATCTTCTTGAGTTACACCATTATAGAGAAGACTCTAATACCATTTCGAGAGAATACCCTTTTGATCAATTTTATCCATGTGGAATAATAACTTGAAGATGAATCACATGTTCGCGTTACCTCTAAAATGTATTGAGCTCATTACCAAGCACTAATTAAGTGTTTAGAAACACTCTTGGGAGGTATGTATTGCTTAAGAGTATGAGATGATTACTAACATCATCTTTGGTGGCCTTGGATCAAAATGTATGCTCCCAAAATGTAAAGGATTATTCAAAATTTCTAATTCCTACTTATTTTCCTCCTGATTCCTTATGGATCTCCTAGATTCAGCCAAAGAAGTCAAGGTTCAAAATTTGAATACTCATTCCTTGCACCTGAAAACCCATTATTGAACAAACTATCCCTGAATGATCAAAACTTTTCTAAATCTTCCTAAATTACTTATAACACCTTAAATGATTTCAAATAACACATTTTAATAATTAATACCTTTTCATAACCCTCTTAGAGAATACACAAAGGATCTAAAATTGCCAAAATTGGCCTTTTTAGAATTGATGGAGAATTAGTCTTTTACTACACTTCAATGAATGGAATAATGGACCTTGTTAAAAAAATTGTAAACTTATAAATGTTCACCCAATTCATTAGGAATACCTTCAAGAACAAGGTGATCATGACACAAGATGCAAGTTGGCCTAGAGAGGTATTCAAGAAGATTTAAGAGCAATATTTCACATTGTGGCTTAGTTTTCATTGTTTAAGTTTTACATTTTTGGGTTAGTCAATTCACATGACAACATATCCATATGAATATCATCCTCTTCCACTTCTAGGATTCAAAATCCTCTTTGAATAGAATAAGATTTAAGATTTTCATACACTTATTTCTCATATCGATCTCATGATAAAATGTTACTTCTTGATCTTTCACACATGATGGTCATGGATGCCTCAATATCTTGAATAGATCATTTTTATTTGTTTCTCAAAGATATTTGGACACAATGGTAGATTCAAGATATGATGATCATCAATTCACTCTTGAGCATTAATGTTAACCTTTGAATATGATGATGCCTTATTAATCTCATAATTCACCTCCCTGCCCAAGATGTCACCTGAGTGGAAGCATGCTTATGATGTCTAAACACCCTCTTTATCAATTGATCCTCATGGAGATAGTTTTTCTCCTCATGATAGAAGGATTGAACCATGAATGAAACTTGGAGGAACTTATGAGAATGAATTCCATATTATTGACCTCTAAATTATACTAAAACACTAAAAATTCAACCTTCCTAACTTGCAAGATGTGATTTCATTACCAAACATTGATTAATTGTTTATAAACACTCTCATAAAATATACATTGTTTTTATCCTGAGATGATTTATACCATCATCCATGACAATATTCTCTTATCATGCTCCTGATGACCATTCCCTTGATGATTTGAATCTCATTAAGCTCTTGATGTTTCATATCTTTCACAAACCTCATGATTATCCTAATTGCACCTATTTTCCTCATGATACGGGGGCATCAAAGAAAGAGGTTACAAGAATGTCCAAAAATTTTATCATCGTGTTTATAGAATCTAGACGTGATGAGAAGGGATATAAGATGCAAAACCAAGTGCTAGTTGGAGCCAAAATGCTCATAATTTCAAATTAGAGGTTTTTCCCTCCAAGTAAAAAATTCAAAATCTCTAAGTATGTAAAAAGTGACAAATATGGTGTCTAAGGTGTTTTGAAGACTTTTAAGGTATGTGACTATTTAGATAACAATGTTATGTTATGTCTTAAAGTGGGTATGATACAATAAAATGTTGTCAAACAATGTAAATTACCTCATTATGGATGCATGGGCATGTGAAAGGTCCTAGTGAGTCATAGGGATAGTTAGGGTTGATGAGAGGAGAGAGATATGAGGAGAAAGAATCAGTTAGAGGATTCATTCCTCAAGGAGGAGGAACTAAGGGGAGAGGCAAAGAGATAGAATTTTGTATGTAAAGCTATAGACTATTAAATAAACTCTGTTCTACATTGCATATGGATCTCCTTCTTGTACATTTTTGAGATTTCCCTTGATGTTGTGGTTGAGGCCTATGATTCTATTGATGGGTATATAGAATTATTTGTTTCTTCATAGACATTTCATGGAAGTTAAATAGTGGGCACTTTGTATTTCAACATGCAAATTCCTAATTAGAAATTGTAAATGTGTATTGTTGTATGTTTGGGGTATATTAGATATCCTTATTTTGTATGTATATCATTCATATCACACACACACACACACATATATATATATATATATATATATATATATATATATAATGAAGTCATCAATCATATCACATACATAAAGGATGGAGAGATGGATTCCACCCCCAAATAATATTTAGGTAATAGTGCCCCAACCACCGAGCCATTGATTGAAGTTCATATAATATAGATGGATAGAAACTATGGATAGTTGGTAGAATCCATCCCGAATGCCCTATCTAGATGTGGGTCGAACCCATAGCCATATATATAATATGAACAAGGAGGGGGTGCATACTATAGCTTCTTGATCAATTCACACTTGATAATGGGGTTATTGACGGGGGGAGTTGTATAAGTGGTCACATCCACATTATGGATCTGCGTGAGAAGGATGGCCTTGTTGTATCCCACTCTCATCTCGGATGGGGTCTTCTCTCTCTCTTCTAGGGGAGTATGCCAATATGATCTCAATGAGGTGTGGAGATTTTAATTTGACATTTGTCCGGCTTCCCTCTGTGGAAGCATCTAGACCCCATTTTCGCACTTCACTATAGATCAAATACCACCAATCTAAGCCTAAGCCATACCATATATATTTCGTCTTCGGAGATATAATGGGGAATATGGCACAATCAATCAAGAGTTGGTTAGTTCATTTTCACTCACTCACTGGTAAAGTATTATCTTTGAAAAAACTACATGATGAGGGGTGCGGAACAGTTGCTACTTGAGTTTTAAAATTAAACAAGTTATTATGTGTTGCATGCATGAATATCTAAGAGACTATCAACTAATACAATGATAAACATATTGAAGGAGTTACTTTACATGTGTGTGGGAACCATTAGAATTGAACAAAGGGGTAAGAAGACTATTCTCATTAGTATTTTCCTTTGATTGAAGAATAAAAGCATAGGTAAGCCATTATGTTGACTGTGACTGTGTATTGGTGTACAAAATTGAGTATCTTGGGTAGAGGTAGGAAGAAGTATTGAATTTAGTAAGAAGAGTAGAGGAATATTGTTTTACAAGGTTGCTTTTTATGCTTTTAAGGTAAAATAGTGGAGATATGTTTGTGTTATTATCTATCCGAATGTAACTAGAGGTTAAATAGACAAACCCTACTAAGACATTCTGTAGCTACAAGTCAAACGTGATCTAGAAGATTAACTAGTGCAAGAACCTTCACTTCTAAGATAAAAACAAGGGAATAGTTGGGACCATTCGTGTGTCCAAAATTCCAGGTTTAAAAATGATTATAACTCTTTTTACAAGCTTATTTTCTTTCTCGGGTTAAACATGGGGTACAACTAGGGCTTAGGTTTTTAAAACCCAAATCAAGGAATTTAGACCCCAAATTTGCAAGAATAAACAAAGACAAGGTCCTTGAAAGGAATTTTAAGTTTTCTTTTGGTCCAAATTTGAGATATCATTGACATGTAACATGCATAGTTACTGATCACATTTTAAAGACCTAAAGGGAGCTTAGACCAAGGGTTTTGAGGGATGTTTTTCAAAGAATCACATATTAAAATATTTCATAGAGGGAGAAGGCATAAATGGGTATCTAGGAAACCCATCAGTATGGTTTGAAACCCCTAGATTGAAAGGTACACTAGAAAATTCACAAGACCAGGGCTAGAAGAGAGTTAATAGGCTAAAAATGAGACAAGGTGATAACAAGAGAAGTTTAAAGGGTTGAACTTTGAAATTTTTCATGCATTACACTGAGCCCAAAGGGTATTTGAGGATGTGTTTTTTTAGTTTTGGATATGACTAGATGTGTATAATCATGGATCTTGCATGGGAATGGCTCTTGAGAGCTAAAACAAGGCAAGATTGATTAAACTTGAGAGGATTAATGATTTCTTTGATTAATTATCATTTTTTTGTAATGGCTTCATGTTACTCTAAGCAAGGTGACACATTACCAAGAGTTGGAAGGAAAAAATTGAAGCAAAAAGTCCAAATTTGTGTTTGATTTGGAATTAGGACACTTAAAGATAGTGAAAGGAATAGAGTGGAAATCTAAGCAAATGAGGTTTTACAAGAAAATGAGTCATTTTAACAATTGATTGGGATTTTGTACAAAATGTGAGAGTAGGATACGAGGGTTAGAAGGGTAATTGTTAGGTTGATTTTTCCATTTTTGCATGTTTGAGCCTATAGAGCTTATTGGAAAGACTTCTAAAATTAGGATATTACCGAGAATGATTGAAATTGATTTTTATGAGTTGAGGAATACATGTATACAAATGTATTGGAGCTCGGCATCACCTCATAATGTTTTAGATACTTCATAGACCTCATGATAACCATTCCCTTGATTATTTGAATTGATAAAAAATTACATATTTGTTTTGATTTATTATGTGTTATAAGGAATTGCATCACCCATATATTCAAAAGCTGTTGTTAACTTTGGGAGTTGTGAGGTTTGTAATATATAATTTTGACACATCTAAAACTCCTACAAATGTCAATAACCAATCAAGAAGTGATGTGGAATTGATAGCTTATCTATTATAAATAAGCAACAATTACATTATATAATTGCACAAATCAATAAGAGACAATGTTGCAGAATGAAGATAATAACATAAGCACAAAATAAGAGCAAATATAATAAACACACTATATTATTGATTGAATAATATGGAAAATAACATGATGAGAGAGCTTACAATATATATAGCCTTTCCATTTCCTATAAACAAGGAGATGAGGCTTACCAATATTATCCCACTAATCTCTCCTAGAGAATCTCTCCTATGATCACTCACCACTATTCTCTCATATATCCCACCAATATCTCCACACACAATAATCTACATGAGTTGTTTATTCAACAAACTCACAACTAATACAATATCCTATATTATTAATAATGAGTTGTTTTATGACTCATATTAATAATATTACAATCTTTATTTTTCTCACACTAATATATAATATATATTTGCACACACACAAATATATAAATATCTAATGTTCACAATATCTAATATTCCTAACATTCACTCCCCTATTGTTAACATTCGATATTTCCACACATACACTCCCCTAATGTGAACAATGTAGAGAAAAACATTCACACGTCTTCTACAGCTTGCCTGCCTCTGCATGCTCATGATCTTGGTACACTGAACCTCTGTTCAGCAAATACGAACCCCTGTTCGACAATAACGGACCTCTGTCCTAGGTACGAGCCCCTGCTCATGAACCTCTGTTCATCCTCTTCGAGAAAAACATGATGCTGCTTTTTCTTGTGCTTTTATCTTTCTACTATCACATATTTACATCAGGAGTTTATAAAAGGAAATACAACTCTGAACAGGAATGTGACATCTGTTCTTATTACAAACAATAATCAAACACACAACTGAAATACTTGGCCACCAAATCAATACTGCGGCCTGGAAATCGAAACTGACGAGAATTGCCCTCCCGCCTCTCCGTTGCCTCCAGCCTCCATCGCGATGATGTTAACTCAACTGAATTTATCTTTGAGGCTCATTTTACAATTCTATTAGGTGTCGGTTTCAACCGATAATGCACCCTTCCAATAATAATCAGCTTTATATTTATCCAAAATAATAAAGCATATCAGATTTTAATTGCTAGAAATTAGTCACTATTTTTTTTTGCAGAATAATTAGAAACCGTCTGAATTGTTTCCACGATTTTTCGTAAAATACGAAATGGGTTTCTGTAATTTTTTGACAGAAGTTTTAAATAATACAAAGTAACAACCCCAAAAAATTTCAGAAAATTTTGAATCTGGGTTTTTGAGAAAAACGTGAATTACCAGTCGTTTTTTTAGATCAAATTCGAAAATGGCAATGAAAGCTTCAAAACTCTCATATCGCATCTTAGAGGCTGCGGTTTTGTTGCAATGAATCTCATAAATTTCCCTAGCCTGCTCGATACCGGATGATGTGGAATTGATAGCTTATCTATTATAAATAAGCAACAATTACATTATATAATTGCACAAATCAATAAGAGACAATTTGCGAGAATGAAGATAATAACATAAGCACAAAATAAGAGCAAAAATATAATAAACACACTATATTATTGATTGAATAATATGGAGCAATTACATGATGAGAGAGCTTACAATATATAGCCTTTCCATTTCCTATAAACAAGGAGATGAGGCTTACCAATATTATCCCACTAATCTCTCCTAGAGAATCTCTCCTATGATCACTCACCACTATTCTCTCATATATCCCACCAATATCTCCACACACAATAATCTACATGAGTTGTTTATTCAACAAACTCACAACTAATACAATATCCTATATTATTAATAATGAGTTGTTTTATGACTCATATTAATAATATTACAATCTTTTATTTTTCTCACACTAATATATAATATATATTTGCACACACACAAATATATAAATATCTAATGTTCACAATATCTAATATTCCTAACATTCACTCCCCTATTGTTAACATTCGATATTTCCACACATACACTCCCCTAATGTGAACAATGTAGAGAAAAACATTCACACGTCTTCTACAGCTTGCCTGCCTCTGCATGCTCATGATCTTGGTACACTAAATGAACCTCTGTTCAGCAAATATGAACCCACTGTTCGACAATAACGGACCTCTGCCACAAGTACGAGCCCTCGCTCATGAACCTCTGTTTCATCCTCTTCAAGAAAAACATGATCTTGCTTTTCTTGTGCTTTTATCTTTCTACTATCACATATTTACATGGGAGTTTATAAAAGGAAATACAACTCTGAACAAGAATGTGACATCTGTTCTTATTACAAACAATAATCAAACACACAACTGAAATACTTGGCCACCAAATCAATACTGCGGCCTCGTCGATGGTGCCTGACGAGAGGTCGCCGATTGCCCTCCTGCCTCCGTTGCCTCCAGCCTCCATCGCGATGATGTTAACTCAACTGAATTTATCTTTGAGGCTCATTTTACAATTCTATTAGGTGTCGGTTTCAACCGATAATGCACCCTTCCAATAATAATCAGCTTTATATTTATCCAAAATAATAAAGCATATCAGATTTTAATTGCTAGAAATTAGTCACTATTTTTTTTTTTGACAGAATAATTAGAAACCGTCTGAATTGTTTCCACGATTTTTCGTAAAATACGAAATGGGTTTCTGTAATTTTTTGACAGAAGTTTTAAATAATACAAAGTAACAACCCCAAAAAATTTCAAAAATTTTGAATCTGGGTTTTTGAGAAAAACGTGAATTACCAGTCGTTTTTTTCAGATCAGAATTCCGAAAATGGCAATGAAAGCTTCAAAACTCTCATATCTGCATCTTAGAGGCTGCGGTTTTGTCCTGCAATGAATCTCATAAATTTCCCTAGCCTGCTCTGATACCAGATGATGTGAAATTGATAGCTTATCTATTATAAATAAGCAACAATTACATTATATAATTGCACAAATCAATAAGAGACAATGTTGCAGAATGAAGATAATAACATAAGCACAAAATAAGAGCAAAAATATAATAAACACACTATATTATTGATTGAATAATATGGAGCAATTACATGATGAGAGAGCTTACAATATATAGCCTTTCCATTTCCTATAAACAAGGAGATGAGGCTTACCAATATTATCCCACTAATCTCTCCTAGAGAATCTCTCCTATGATCACTCACCACTATTCTCTCATATATCCCACCAATATCTCCACACACAATAATCTACATGAGTTGTTTATTCAACAAACTCACAACTAATACAATATCCTATATTATTAATAATGAGTTGTTTTATGACTCATATTAATAATATTACAATCTTTTATTTTTCTCACACTAATATATAATATATATTTGCACACACACAAATATATAAATATCTAATGTTCACAATATCTAATATTCCTAACATTCACTCCCCTATTGTTAACATTCGATATTTCCACACATACACTCCCCTAATGTGAACAATGTAGAGAAAAACATTCACACGTCTTCTACAGCTTGCCTGCCTCTGCATGCTCATGATCTTGGTACACTGAACCTCTGTTCAGCAAATACGAACCCCTGTTCGACAATAACGGACCTCTGTCCTAGGTACGAGCCCCTGCTCATGAACCTCTGTTCATCCTCTTCAAGAAAAACATGATGCTGCTTTTTCTTGTGCTTTTATCTTTCTACTATCACATATTTACATCAGGAGTTTATAAAAGGAAATACAACTCTGAACAGGAATGTGACATCTGTTCTTATTACAAACAATAATCAAACACACAACTGAAATACTTGGCCACCAAATCAATACTGCGGCCTCGTCGATGGTGCCTGACGAGAGGTCGCCGATTGCCCTCCTGCCTCCGTTGCCTCCAGCCTCCATCGCGATGATGTTAACTCAACTGAATTTATCTTTGAGGCTCATTTTACAATTCTATTAGGTGTCGGTTTCAACCGATAATGCACCCTTCCAATAATAATCAGCTTTATATTTATCCAAAATAATAAAGCATATCAGATTTTAATTGCTAGAAATTAGTCACTATTTTTTTTTTTTTGCAGAATAATTAGAAACCGTCTGAATTGTTTCCACGATTTTTCGTAAAATACGAAATGGGTTTCGTAATTTTTGTGAAGTTTTAAATAATACAAAGTAACAACCCCAAACAATTTCAGAAAAATTTTGAATCTGGGTTTTTGAGAAAAACGTGAATTACCAGTCATTTTTTAAGATCAGAATCTAGAAAATGGCGATGAAAGCTTCAAAACTCTCAGATCTGCATCTTAGAGGCTGCGGTTTTGTCCTGCAATGACTCTCATAACTTTCCCTAGCCTGCTCTGATACCAGATGATGTGAAATTGATAGCTTATCTATTATAAATAAGCAACAATTACATTATATAATTGCACAAATCAATAAGAGACAATGTTTAGAATGAAGATAATAACATAAGCACAAAATAAGAGCAAAAATATAATAAACACACTATATTATTGATTGAATAATATGGAGAATAATAACATGATGAGAGAGCTTACAATATATATAGCTTTTCCATTTCCTATAAACAAGGAGATGAGGCTTACCAATATTATCCCACTAATCTCTCTAGAGAATCTCTCCTATGATCACTCACCACTATTCTCTCATATATCCCACCAATATCTCCACACAGGATAATCTACATGAGTTGTTTATTCAACAAACTCACAACTAATACAATATCCTATATTATTAATAATGAGTTGTTTTATGACTCATATTAATAATATTACAATCTTTTATTTTTCTCACACTAATATATAATATATATTTGCACACACACAAATATATAAATATCTAATGTTCACAATATCTAATATTCCTAACAAGAAGACCCCAAACCTAAACAATGATTATATTCTTTCACAAAACATATATCAATTGTATAACTTAAACCCTAAAAGCTTTAGGATGAATGCTAAAATCTTGAAAAATACTTTCAGACCGACCAAATTAGCATATAAAAACTATCTTCTAAACCATGACTTATGGAGCTATGAGACTAGTTCCATAAGGTGCAGAGTGACCCTAATTTCTTATATTTATTAAAATAAATTTAAATTATAAGAAATAATAAAGTATAAAGATTAATAAAAGAAAACAATATACTTAAAGCACTTATTTTAGAACTATATATGTCCCATAACCACATATACCATAATAAACATGAATGTGAGTGCATTATAACATGCTCATGATATAGTGCGAAAGCACGTTACAATGCGCTCGTGTTTTAGGATTGGTAATTACCAAGTTTAATACTTCATAACAAGCTTGCACTTTCTCAAAATGTGCTCAATTTTCACTTCAAATAAAAAAAATTGGCCACCTTTTATCCCCATCTCTCGTGCACTTGCCCTTATTATTTAATGTTATTATAGGAAATGGTCACATACCATGAGGCATACAAGGTATTGGATGTTGTTTAATGTTTTAAAATGGTCATGGACCATATGGTAAAAGCTAAGCTAGGTAAATGCGAGTTGCATGAAAATTTAATAAGGAATATTTTGGGATTAACAAGAAACTACATGGCACCGACAATATTTATAGTGATTATTTTGCATAGTTCCTTTGGAACCGATAGCTTGCATTACAAACCAAAACATGCAAGCTTCCCTCCATTCACATTTCTCGGCACTCTTGTTTGGTTTGGTTGGTTGGGAAGTTTGCATGGAGGTGTTGAAGGAGATATTTTGGGAATTTTGTTTATGGTCCATTTATTCAATAGTTAAACTTTTTTTAATGGAAAATTTGTATTTGATGTTTTTTTATTTTGTGGAGTATTTTTGTCGGGCATTCAAAGTTTCAAATTTAAGGAAATTTGGAAAAGGAAAACATGAATTAGGTATGAGTTTTCTTACACTTTACTCATGTTGTTTTTAGAATGAAACACATGAATACATGTGGGGTTTTAATCTAGTTTTTAAACTGGAAAATAATGAAAATATTAGATAAAATCTATTTTTCTACTTGTGTTTTAATAAAAATGTGGGTATGGTATTTTAAAAGAGTAATATAGCTTGTAGAGTTTTCTATTATTTATTTTGAAAATGAGATGAGTGTTTGGTTATTTGTTATTTTAAAACATAAAATGCTCTTTTTTCATTATGAGAAAAGTGAACGAAAATAAGAGGATAAGCCGGAAATAAACTTGGTTTTGTTGTAGATGTAAGATTTTATTTTTTATTCGATTTGGTAATTTTGGGTTTGTATATTCTTCTTGAATCTAGAAATGCTAAATGGTTGGTTTTGGGTTCTTATTTACTAAATATGCATGCGTGTTTGAATATGGGAATAAGTTGGATTATTTACAATGTTTTAAGAACTCATCAATACCTTCATTATTATATTCTCGATAGAAAACCCACTTCTCACGATTTTCTAAATTCCAATCCTAAACACTTTCTACGTCATTGGGGTTAAACACATAGTACAACTCGTTAATTTGGCATTCTCTATTAAATATGTAATCTCTACATAGGATATAATTGTTCTATTTCACCATTCAACAATGTGAGCTTTGTGTGAAACATCTTATGGTTCTTAATGTTGATATAATTGAAATAAATTCCTAACCAAAGAAACCTATAAACCAACTCATTAAGCTATAAGCTAATAAAAAGGGCGAAAAAACATTTTTCCTTTTGAAGCTGTTCATATTCTTTATTATGGAAACAATTTCCTTCCCTATTAACATGTTCTACATGATTGTAGGTGAGAAATACTTGATCAGATATATTGAACCTTCTACAAGTGTTGAAATGACACTGACAACCACGTCTAATATGATTTCAGCCTCGGCTTCCTTTTTCCTTCTTCGATAATAAGGACTTGTCTTGTGGCAAGACATCAATTTTCTGGAATTCCTCAGGCCCATATAAACACCAATATCTACACATTAATATGAAACTTATTAGCACATGCACACTAAAACATGAAATACAAAAGCATCCATGTATACACAATATTTAAAATGAGATCCTACGCACATCACGTATTCCAAAGTGCTATTGATTCTTTTCTTATTTTCAAGCATAGGTGATTGATTTTTTACAATGCGAAACACAAAATTTCATTGGCTACAAATTTCTATTTGATTATACTTTCATGAATTCCTCAACTCTATCAATTTCAATCCATGCAACCCACATATCATTTTTGTTAATGTTGGGAAATCTTTTTTAATATAAATTTATTCATATAAATCTTGAAATTTCTCGCACTTGTGCAAGAGGTCAACTTAAAAAAATATTTTTAAAATTGGATGGGGTTGGTTTAAGTGGTATAACTAAAGGGAGAAGGGTTTGAACTATTATTGTGTTTATTCTAGAATTTCAATCTTCCTCCTAATATGTCTTTCCATTCATCATCTTCGAAACGATCATGCATCAACCCCTATGAAAGTGATGCTATACCATGACATAGATGAGAAAGACATGTCAAGTTAAAGAGGGGTATCCCAAAGTGAATAAAGGGACAGTCCATTTCAAATAATTTAAGTGGGTTACTACTTTCACTCATATTGAGTTTCACATTTAATCAAGGTACTTTTGATTCATTAATTATGATTAAGTAAAAATTTCTTAGTTTGTTTGAGTTGCAAAGAATTCATTTAACATCATGTTAATGAAAAGAAATGCAAAAGGAAGTATTTACAGCTCATCACAATAAGTTATTTTCATTTTCACAATTTAAAGGTACATTAGGCCCACACAAGCCTTGGGAAATAAATCTAAAATTTCAGTACAAGAAAAGAAAGTGCATGTATATAAAATTATGAATGAAAGAGAAGAAAAACTCCATCATTTCCTATTTCAAATGGATTTTCCCCACAGTCCACGACTTCCATCTTTCTTTCCCATCCTTGGCTAAGTACCTCAAAGAAGAATAATGAACTGTTAGAGCTCCATATTTTCTGTCCTCTTGTATTCACAATTTCAGACAAAAAGACTTTCTTGAAAATGTACTTGAAAATCAAAAAGAAAAGAAGTAAAGAGCTCGAGAAAACCCTCTAGTGGTCACCCTCCATTTTTTTAGCAAATCTCTTAAAGTTTTTAGGTGCAAAGGAATGAAAATATTTCAATACATTATGGTTGGAGCCCTAACATTTTCTTAATCATGGTGAAAATAGAACTAACTCTAGTACGATCAGAAGCATTTATGAATGTTGGGAGTCTAGTAATGGGGTCAATAATTTTTCCTTATATTTTGGGTATGCTTTGAATATTTGAAATTATTAAATTTTGCATGGGGTGTACTTAAGTAAATTCAATTATTGAGCCCTTAGGTTAAACTAATCATACAAGTCCCCATGTGTTTTCTTTTAGAAAAGGATGTTGTGATTACTACCGTGGATGTAAAGCCAAAAATATACTTTTGATATAAGACAAAATTATCTAAATATACCTTAGTTTTGAGATCCACCTTTTCTCATGATCAAAAGCCCTCTACATTCCAAAAGGATAATTTGGAAGTCAAATGAAAATTTGACTATGAGTTGAGTTTGCATCGAGAGACTATTTTTGCCTTGTTGGAGTAAAGCATGTAGTATTTTTAGCTTCATCATTATTTTATTCATTATAAGAATTTAAAATATTCATGTAAGTGAGTGAAATTCGTTGGTACCATGGGTGTTGAGCTTGTAGCTTCACCCATTTTCCTATATATTCATGTTTTGTAAAGCATTTTGGGGGAAATTCTTGATGTAATAGAGTGTTCGATATTTTTCAGTTTTACCCTTTTATGAGAAATAGTAGATTGGCCTTTCCATAATTTTGTAGTGGTGTGTATTAAGATAGATGTTTCTTGTGAATTTATTCCCTGAATTATTAAGTTTTTCTTAAGCTATCTACCTTGTTGCATATTAGGTGTTATAATTCATTTTAGTGTGTAATATTTGTGTTTTGTTATTGTGATAAATCCCTTAACATTACCAATATTTTCCTTGAAATTAATAGAAACCCCTAGATCGTGTTTATTTCATACTTTTATCATCAGGCTGTGTATGTTATCTTGTTAGAAATCCCTCAAATCCCCTTGGTGTATCACCTTTTTATAGTTTACAATTCACTTTCTCACCCTTAACCCCACATATCTAGTTTAGGGATACTCCAAAAATGGAACCAACCATTAGTAATATGGAGATTCACTTCACATATATAATACCCACAACCTATGAGGTGTCTCAATTGTATATCTGTAGAAGTGAGGGAAAATCAAAGAAACAAAAATTTGTTACCCCTCAAAAAAGGTGCACTTATGCTAGATAATAGTAAATAAACCCTTAGTTGGGTTGTCAATTGGGAGATGTATAATGGTATCCCACATTCCTACTCCTACCTACAAGAAAAATATGTTATTATATAATTAGTAAAAATGTAAATGAATGTGGTGTAATAAAGCCAACCTCATTAATCAAAAATTCAATTTAGATAAACAATAAATGGGCATCTATGAAAACAAAGATTCTCAAACTATTCTAATAAGGAGAAACAATAAAATTCATTATGGCAGTCTCCTACACTTTTTTATTAAATTGTTTTTTCCTTCCCCATTAATCATATTCATGTCAAACACACACACATATCCATTAACAATGTAATGCAATTAGAAATTTAATTTTCCTTCATGTTAATTGACAGTCTATGATGGTATATTACATCCTCTTACAAGCACAAATGTAACAAATAATATACCCATTGAAATCATTGTTTCTATTTGCATTGATTTTATCAACATTAGTAGGTATAAGCCAAGATACATAGGAATGATAACGATGAATTAGTTATTACTAATAACATTATAGAGATATTCACTTGTACAAAATATATCAATCAAAAGTGGGGAATACATTTTCAAATGCATTGTCTTCCACTTGTACAAAAAATATATGGAATCACGCGAGGCCACAAAGGTTGTTGTAGGAATCCCCACTATAGTCATGGTAACACTCATTAGATTCGTGATGAGTTTCTTTTCACTCTTCATACCTCCACTTTTCAAGTTCTTCTAGCTAGTAGTCAACATCATCCCACCATGCAAGAAAATTGTTAGAAAAACTATCCATCTTCCATCGAAGGTCAATGTATGACAAAGATGAACTTGTGGTATATTATAAGGTAGTCTCTCTATGGAATTACAGGTATATTTTCTTCGATCCATCTTCCTCTAACCATATATGTACATGTGAGATGTGAATCCATGATAAGAAGCACTATCATTATAGATGTAACAAACATGTTGCATCTTCCATGTTTCTTTATGACCATTTGCCACTAAAGTTTCACATTGAAAATTGTTTTCTCTATTATGTAATGTATTCATTTACTGGTTGGTCGATTTCATGGTTGGGATGTGGTCTAATAGTGTCCACATTTTTTGTTTCCAAGCATTTATCTACATAATATTAAAATAATATTTTAAAAAACATACTCATAATATATCTTTATGCATAAGCAATTATTCTTCAATGAGAATAGGTGGAAATTTTTAAAAACATGGATTTGAAGAAGTGGACATATATGAAAAACATAGATATAAAGTAAAATAATTGTTTATACTGATTCTTGATATGAATCCATATTATTTAATTCTTAATAAAAATTAGTGATAAAAATTCATAGATGTAAACATTGTAATGTAAAAAAGGGGGTTTTGAAAACAAAGTTTACCCACAAATTAACTTTTCATTTTTGAGTGAAGTGATTGTAGACACCAAAAGTTTGTATCCTATCATTGTCACCCAAGTCCACTTCTTTCACCATTGTTTTATCTAGCCCCCATTTATTTTAATTTATATCCATATCTTTCTTATCTATTAGCTTATTAACTTTAAATTTTTAATTAATCTTCATTTAATGATTTTCTAACCCTCATCTCATTAGTTAATTATATTTAATTAACTTACATTTATCCTCCTAGGTTGTTTATTATCCCTAACTACCAGGTCCCACATCCTTATGTTTTTTCTATCTTTTATTTAACCCATCTTTATCTCCCACCTACCCATATCACTTCCCTAAGAAACCCTAATCCGCCTAAATGCTTTAAAACACTCATCCATTTCCATAAAAGCCCCATATATTGAATAAATCACTAATCAATCACTTAAAGGGATGGTTCCCCATAGTTAGTGGTGACCCACCTAGGTCATTGTCGACCCTATAAAGCTAGGATTCACCCCTTAAAAATGAATCATAACTGAAATCTCTCTTGCACTATTGGAACTTATCTTTGAGATTAACCATACTTGCAGCTACTACAGTCTTCTTGGAGTCCATTTGTGCTTATCTTGCATCACTTATGGAGACTTTGGTAGGTTTACTTTCATTTTGGGTTGATTTATGCTATCACATGCCATTATTTTTATTATCTTACAGTACTAGCATTTTGTAGGTTCATCTACCATCATAGACTCATCACCAACTTCCTCTTCGGTGATTGATTATGTCTAAATTTTGTCCATCCATCCCATCCATCCTCACATTTTTTTGATATTGCATGTGTCACCATCATTTTACCTAAGTCATTTTTGACCCAACTCTTTGTTTCATCCACTATGTTTTTATATCCTTATTAGTGTACTTCTTTTATCTATTGTAGTTTCTAGCTCCTAGATCTCTCACTCTACTTCTCTGTCACCCAAATTTTTTTGTATGTTTCTATATCTCTAATCGCTGCCAAATCATTATAATCATAGTTTACCTTATCCTTTTTTAATTCCAATCCATATCAATCTATGTTTTGACATCCTTTCTATTTATGTGTTCAGATCTCCCTCTACAAGTTTCTATTAGCATCTAGATCTCTGTCATTACCGAGATCTACATTCAACATCCTTCGATCCACATTTTGTTCCCTATCTAGATCCACCTTCTTAGGTCATAGTTTACGTATTCCCTCTATATCTTGGGTCATCATCAACCAATAGTCACATACAATTTATTTTATTTTTACGTAGATAAGATTTACATTTTTTGCCATTTTTGTAATCTTAATTTTTATGTGCCTCATATTCTCGCATATTATTTTGTCCATTATCGTTACTTTTATTGTATCTTATCTATACGTGGGTTGGCATCTACTAAGGAATTTAATGCTTCTTAGAACCGAAATTCGTCTAGAAACCCCTCATCTATCATCTAATCTATTTTCCTCTTAGTTACCTATGTTTTTACAGTTCATCATATTTACAATGAGGTCATCCAATTTACGCCTATCCATTTGCATCCATTATACACCAAGGTACCTTAAACCCTTTCATTTTGGAGTTTTTAGAAGAACAAGGAACCGGGGGTGAATCATTCCTTTAATAAATTTATTTTATTTTACAAAAACATAAATTAATCCATTAGATTATATATGCAACATCCATAATCATGTGTGCTTATTAACATATGTAAAATCAACCAAAAGAGCAAGAAAGTAAAGTACTCAACAAAAGAATACCATATGTAAGTTGGAAACCCTCATGGGGAAGAAAACTGACCGAAAATCTACTTATATTACTTGAAGAAAATTATTTTAGTGTAGCACCAACTATAAAAGAAACACCAAACCCTAATTTAGTGAGGTACTAAGCCCACAATGAGCACTAACCCCAATTTTATTAGAGCACTAACCCTACAAGGAGCACCAACCCATGATTTATTGAAGAACCCACTCCATAAGGAGACTACAACCCCTAAGGATGAAAAATAACCAAATCATCCACCTGAAGATGTTTGATCTCTAAAAATTTTTCTTCCAAAATTGATGGAGATCACTAATTAAGCTCACAAACCCTAGCTCATACCCTAGGGCATCAAACTTATTCTTTTTCCTTCTTTATTTGCTATATACTCTTGATCTCATGTAATTTTATACTCTTCAACCTTTCATTATATTTCTAATCCTTTAAAACATTTTCATACTTGAATAACATATCCCTCTAGATCGCACTTCTTCCCTCAAGAGCACTAGTTCAAAAATGAACCAAACATGCATTTCAATATGATTTTCATCCTTATAAAAACAAAAATAGTTCAGTCGTTCATGATAAATGTGACCAAAAAAAATATATAAAATTCAAAAATTTTAATTACAATAGTTACATATGACCCATATAGGTAGCCTAGCCAAAACCCTCATTACATGTGCCAAAAATGGCTCAAATCCCCATGGGCATAATCTTAAAATTTACCTAACATGAGTACCATACATTTTTATGACCCATGAAACCTTATACATAGTTAAAATATCATTAAAAATTCATAAATTTTCTCAATTAATATCAACCAATCAGATTATTTAATTTATGGGCCTAGTTCTCTTACAATTCTTAAAACAATTGTTTCTTACACTTCTCGCACCCGAAACTTCATCTGATTATAAAATAACTTATACTGAATAAAAATTCCATGTAACTACTTAAAATAAATTTCATAACCTTAGAAAACTTATAATAATTTTATAGGTCATAAAAAATCCTTCTCTTCAAACCACAACAAGATTTTCCTTCAAAAAATCAACCTGCCAGAAACATTATTTCCAAAGGTTAGCTCATACGATCATTTATAAAAACATTCAAGATCTACAAATGAATTAATTGGATGCCAAATTAATCCCTCTTCACATTACAGGTGATATCAAGCATCACCCAATCCATCTCATGCTCTAAATAATATCAAACTTTCACAACAATGATCTAACTCGAATCGCCAAAACCCTCTTTCTCAAAGAATGTCGTGGAAACCTATCATATGACCTCATCATGAGGAAATAGAAATATAACTGAAAATATATCTGAATCCTATTTCCAAAACAACTTTAATCATCTTAGGAATCTACATGTAACTCAAGCTATAGCCATTTTACCATAAACTACTTTTTGAGATCCCAAAACTACCCTTTGACTAGTAAATTTGTTTGAACCTAAAAACCTTAGGAACCTAGATTAACATGTCCTAAAATATACAACATCAACAAAAACTTTCATAAATCATGCAACATCAATTTTTCATGCTAATCATTTGGACCATCTTGTCCTATAACCTTCTTCTCTAGAAACTGTTATTTTTAGGTGGAGCACACATATCACAATAACCTCAACCAAAAATTTCTTAAAATCTTCCAGGATTCCTATACAACATCAAATCATAACATTTGATGAACCAATAAAAATTGGTTCACATTACTTCAATTTCTATCAAATTCTCCTAGCTAGGTTTAACTAGGGTTTTAAACCTCTTTACCTTCTTAATATTCATTCATTAAAAAGTGACAATGAACCGACTTGATTCATGAATTAAACCAAAGTGATTTCTCTATGAGTTTTGACACTAACACCCAGCTAGGATGCTAGCTCCAAGCACCCCATCCCTCTCTGACACTTGACCTCTTTGTACTTTACTCACCTCTTTTGGTTCATTTCTAGCCATTTGATCACTTTATCATTTTTTTAGTCATCCTTTCGGGGTTGATCATACGAAATTGAAGCAAGAGAATCATATAAATATAAATTTATGTGATCATAATAAAGGACCAAGCACTAAGCATTAGCTATCACCACCTAAGGTTCCATCCAAAGGCTATCAAAGAGCATCAAAGCACCAATTCTAGCATCCATCACAAAGGACAAGGGAGGAGTTTTTTCATCACACTTCATAGGAGGAGTTAATTCTATTCCATGCACACATTTACTAAATTTTCTTACATCTAGCTATTTTCTCGCTATCAAATGCAACACGTACAAAAGCCACCTAGGGCACGATTTCTACACATATACACCAAGAACTACATTAGGTCTAAAATGTAGTTTAGTTCTCATTGTAAGTTTACCATTTTGATGGCTAAGGAAAGTTTGACCCCTCATTTCGTATCTTTTTTTTTTTGGGGATTTGATGTCTATTTAAGGGTTTTATAGGTTCACCTTTCATTACAGGTTTCTAGAGAGCTCGGTGATCTTAGTATGAATTCATAACAACCAAAGGCGAGTATGTAACAAACAAATTCCTAACATAAAAAGTTAGGATATCGATATTTTTCATAGACCGAGGCACCCATTTCTAGTCATGTAGCACCCATGGATACCCTTTCCCTTTATGGGTGTCCTTGTCAAGCTTCGATCCTCCATTTATACAATTTTTGGACCCCTGTGTGACACTTCCTCCTACTCTCTATTCATCTAGTGTACACTTAGTATGACACTCTAGAATTAATTGTGAATCAACTAGTTACCTTTTTCTCCTACTTCCAATTAGGGTTTCATTATTTATTTCTTAGTTATTTGGGTGTTTATTGTTATAATTAATTATTATGCATTTTGCTACAATAGAAATAGGATTAAGCATTTATATAGGATGTTATCCACATTTAGCTTAATCATTTTTCTTGACGTGATCTTCACACCACCTTTGGGATCCTCATTCCTTTATTACTAATCATTCTAGGGTTTTGTCATCACGAGTATATGTATTAATGATTTCTTGCTCATCAACCCGAATTAAGATAAAGAGTTAAAAATCTTTTTGCTACCACTCATATTCCCACTAATATCCATTCGAACACAATATATCAAAAATTTGTAGATACATTCTCTTAGCATATTGCTTTTCCGTCCAATCCTAATGTAGATGTTGTTATTTTCAACAATGACATAGCATTTCACATCAATATTTGCATCTATAACATGGGCATAGAACACACTTTGATTTATAATGGATCTAAAATTAATCTTTTTCCTATTTCATTTCTTGAAAAGATCGGTCTTTCAAATGCTAATGTTATTCCATCATTTCTTTCTCTTCGTGCATATGATGGCTATGTTTTTCCATGCTTAGGTCACATTACTCTACCTATCACCGTTGGACCAAAACTCTTAACATCATTATGTTTGTCATTGAAAACCCTATTTCATATAACTATTTACTTGACAAGTCATGGATTCATTCCATGTAAGTGGTACCATCTATAGTACATAATTGTGTTAAGTTCATACATGAGGGTATATAGTATACGGTTCCTCATGATTGCCACCCATTAAAATATTGCAACCATGATCCTCATACTACACTTCCTAATCAAAGAACTAATACCATTAATGAACCACAACCTACGGATATTACGCCTCATATGCCACAACTTTAAGGTTCTATTTGCATGATGGATACTATCTCATTTACACCATTGCCTCCACCTACTATTACTACTATGACTCTTTATCAAGGGCGTGTCCAATCAATGAACACCAATCCATCCCCTAAACCTTCAAATGATTGGCCTTTAATAGCACAATGCCATTTACATGCACACTTTTCATAAATGACTCTTATTGGGAGAAAAATCTATTCTATTCTACTTTTTCTCGAATCGGTATGCACACATGATGGGTTAAATAATTTAGACTTCACAATTGATGACATTACACCTACATCTACCGATTATCTTCGTAATATAGATATTTTTCCATTATCATTGCTTATGGTATTCATGTTTTCTATATCCAGGTATTTCTTGTGCATATTCCTCGCACTTCCCCACTTATACTCATTCGGTCTTGGCTTGATTACATTGGGGAGTACGTTAGATCCCAATCATATGGATATATCATTTCCCATACCATTTGGTTTTGTTTTCATTTGTAATGACTCGTTCCAATGGTATTCACAAAACCTCACTCATTGGTATGCACATGGGTTTCCATTACCTCATTTTATGGAAAAAGTATATTATATCCTAGGCATGTACAACTTACACTTTAATGGGGCCTTTCTTTACCAACCTAAAACTATTCCTTAGCATGTTTCATACCCTTCACTAGTTGTCTTTGATTATGACAATGATGACCTTTTAATTTACATTACTTGATCATTCTCATTCTTCCCACACTTGGGCATCACGTTTCTCATCCCCTCACCTCTTGCATTAGCACGTGTCTTACACTTACATCTACTCACATCTAGTCTATTACATACACTACATCTACCTTGACACCTACTCGTATCATCATTTCCCGATAATGCACTCTCGTGATTTGGCTCACATATGACATTTGAGGGAATCCTATATACATGAACCTCACACACACTACATGTTACACTACACATCCTCTTATATATGACACAATAGATGCTTCTATGATATACTTCTTACATGCACTCATCATTTCACAATCCACATACTTGCAACTTATTCTTCTTATCACGTGTATTCAACACATAGAAAATCATACCCTCCTTCAATATTCAACATATAACACACTTAACATATTCATGACATAACTCTTTCCAATCTTACAAAACATATCTCTTCCGATTAATCACCACAAGAATCTTATACAATCTAAACATTTCCCCCAAACACATTTTATATTATCCATACACCTACGACACTTTTTCATAAACCTACATCATAAATGTAACACATCTACAATCACTCTCTTCCACAAACCAATCAAAAGAAGTAATTGACATATATATCTAACGTAACCAACACGTTATCATTATCCATATTTCGCCACCGGGAAAATGTTGGATCACCACAACCCCGCATAGAAAAACTTGAGAAACCTGCTCGGATCTTGTAAATAGGTTGCAGAGGGAATCAATGATGGAGTGGTGGGGACTGAGAAAGATTAAATTACCCTATGCAAAAAGTAACGACTTTGTCGAGCCATTTCCATGTCTTAAATCCATATTTCAAGTTACTGAGTAGACTCAACAATGCAATAGCAAGGTAAAAAAAAAAAAGAAGGGGCAAAGGTGCATGCAGAGGAACCGGGAGCAAGAAGGAGAAAAAATGGTGAAGTTTTGAAGTTTTAAAGGCTCGAGGTCATTCAGGAAAGAGTCCAAAATTTACTAAGTATGGAGGAGGCAGCGGAAATAACCATGTGTCTAAATGGCAGCTTCTCAAAGTTAAATCCAGAAAAGGAATTCCAAGGAGCGCAAGCTTCCACACGCCCCGTGGCCCTAGAAAGTACGGGGCCATTGAAAAGTCTTCAACTAAGAAATAATGTGCCATGTGTCGGCTCAACACAAATCTAAAATGGGAGCCCATGGCAGAGACTCAAACTTGTGTTAGCCCTCCACGTAGAAAATGGTCAAATAGGGTCAAAAGGTGAACAGGGTGGGCCTCAAAATTGGCTAAGTATAAAAGTGTAAGTGGAGAATGCCAAGTGTCAGTGTGGCGCATCTCCAAGAGTTAGTCCAAAGGTGGAGACCCAAATGAGCGTGAGCTCTCCATGTGGCCTAGAGTCCAAAAGGATAAAAGGGACCATTAAAAAGTCCACAGACTTGTGGAGGCTGCCAAGTGTCAAATCAACGCTCCTTCAAAGGAAAATTTTGAATCGGGATTTCAAGAAAGCATGGTGCCTCCACGTGTCCAGTCTCAAAAAGGGTAGAGTCGGTTGAATAGTCAATGCATGGGGGCAAACCCACAGGAGGTGCACTAAAGTGTCAAATGGTGCTAATTCAAGAATTGAATAGAGAGAGGGTTTCCAAATGAGCGCCAAACTAATTCGTGTCCCAAGTCAAAGTGGGTTGTCTAGGAAAAGTTGGTTTTTGCCCTTGTTATTCCAAAGGTGTAAAAGTTGTAAAATGTGCCGCAACTCCACCTAAAGGAAAAAGTCGGTGTTTGAACCCAAGTCAAGGTCAAAGCGGAGAGATGGAGGAAAAGGTGAAGATTTTCCTTTTTTAAAAAGGTATAAAGATAAAAATTGAAGCGCATCTTCCCACCAACCAAAGGGTGCCACGTCCAAGTGGAATGTCGGGAGCTACAAGAGTTTCCTAAGTTTTGCATTTTTGCAGAAAAGGGGAAAAAGATAAATCACGGACCCGTAAATCACGAGACCGTAAACCCAATTTTTCCCTAATCTAGCTTCCATGTGTCCTAAAGCAAAAAAGGAGACCCATGTTTCAAATTATTTTCCCGCCCATTTGACGGACCGATACAAACTTCGAAGGGGCATATCTTTCAACTCAGGGCTTGAAATAATGCAAATCTTACATCATTGGAAGTGTCTCGACATCCTCTACGCCATGGAAAGATAAAAATAATTTTTTCAGGCCCTCATAGGTGAAAAGTGGAGAAAAATTCTTCAAACCTTTAATGCAGGATCTTCTTGCCTCAACAACTAGATCAGATTAGATCTCTTCTATCGTTTTCTCTTCCTTTAAGGCACCAAACTAAAGATTGATATAGTCAAGATGGATTTGGGGGCATATTTGGTCAAAGGCATTAACAGTAATGGTTGAGCTTCAACTTTCTTTTCCCACGTTCTCTCTCTTTCACCTCTCTAATCAAGTCTATAAATACCATGTTGGGACTCGTTGTAAAGGGTTGGAAATTCTTTTGTTTTACAGGCTCTCGTTTCCTTCTAGGAAAGAAATTCATGGAGTTCAGGCCTTCCATTAAAATATAATCTGTTTCTTACCTTCTGGATTTTTTGTAATGCATGGTATCAATCTACCAAGTAATAAAACACATTTATGATCAATTCTAGATCCTTTCTGTCTCTTTTGCTTGCATCTAGTCTTTTACTATAAATCTAGTTATTTGTGCTTGATTATTGTATTTATTTTATTGGTTTGTGTCTATCAACAAAAGTAGTGTTAATCATTCCTTCGGTGCATCACCTTGTAGTTTAGTCATTTCTTATTTCTTATATCCCTTTTATCCTTGTCTCCTTGGAAAATTTTATATTAGGTATAGAGATAGATCCTCTGCAAGTTCTCACATATGCACCTAAACAGAGGAATAGGAACCAACCTTTAATCTAGAGATATTTTCCATTTTGCAAGGTCCCACACCTTGGGAAAGTTCAATGTTATGCGAGATCACACCAAATGACTCTGCCTTAGAAAAGCATATCTGTAGAACTCATTTGGGGGTGCTGTGATTTTTCACTAACTTGCTTTGGCACACCTGAAGTAGGATAGATAAGTCTCCATCATATTACATAAGAATATTGATGTGCACTTTGTGATTCTAAATTTTAAGAATTTTTAAAATTGAACATCGCGACTCAAAACAAATAAATCCACCTGCTTTTAAACAATCCAAGAAAGTTCATGAGAACAATATAAACAAGGTCAAGAACTAGAGAGGAGGGATTATTTTTCTATCTAGACTTATCCCTAGATAGAGGGGGAGGAAGAAGATCCCAGAAGTCTCTATCCCCACCAAACATGGCCTTATCAACACCTCCCTCATAGCAATCCCTTCCTTTAATCAAGAGGGATGCTTAGGCCAATCAGGATAGCTCATCCAAATCCTTATGTCAATTTCACCAACAGTAGCAGCCCGCTCGCTCTAAATGCACAAAATATGGTCCCGATAACAGCATTAAAGAGCATCCCATATTTCATTGGGAAAAATAGACTTTTCCTAGTGATCATGTCCAAGATATTGCAAATGTCTGTACAATCCATGAAATCCATGAGATGGACAATGCTAGTTTTTCTCACCTCTTCACTCAAAGGTAAAGCTTCACAATGGTTCAGAGCCTTAAAGTAGGCTCTATCCAAAATTGGAACCAATTGTGCATAGATCTTCACAACCAGTTTGGAGAGAAAGGTGATAACTTATCTTTGTTGGAGCAACTAACAACAATCAAGAGACCCCTGAATGAGCAGCTAACAGAATTCAACCTCAAATTTCAGCAGACCTGGGACATGATTCCAAGAGCAGGCACAAGTAAAGCCCACTAATGAAGGTGCCTTCTTATACTTTCTTAGGGCTTTAAATTTTGATATTTCTTTGATGATTCATTCAATGGGGGAACAACCTTACTCAGTAGCATATAGCATTTCCATAAAGGTGAGAATCATTTGATTAAAGGCTGGAAAGCTTGCTCCTATGCCATCCATGCCTCTGTACCCGAGTTAGGAAACCTAGGTACCAACCAAATGCCCACATTAGCCCTTGTACCTACTCCCAGGAGTCAAATCTCAGCTGAAGCCTCCACCTCATCATCTAACACTTCAAAAGAACTCCAGGAAGTCATGAAACAGACTTATAACCTGGGGAATGAGTTAGTAACCATCAAAAGGCAAAAGTCTTAAATTTCTAGGCCTTATCACCCTCGGGTTTAGTATCGTGCTAGACCCCAGTATCAGCAAAATAGACCACCATCTTAGACTGTAAATCAGAGCCAAAACCAAGGACAACCTCAAGCTGCTAGACCTTTCAGGTCATATGATCCAAACACAGCTTCAACATCAAGGGCATTGGTTCCACATGGAACAAAGATGCCACAAGAGTATGAATGTTGTTTCCCATATAATCAGCCACATAACTAATCAATGTGCTTTAATGGTGCACTAAATCAGGCGTTGATGGTGATGTAAAAGTATGGTATCACAAGAACCTAGCCAAGAAGGAGATCAGCAACAAGGAGCTCAACAAAAGGGACCTCCAAGTGAGATTGTATTGCATCAATGGTAAATTGACAACTTTCGTGTGATGAATCAGTTCCTTCTCAAAGTGTAGCTGCCAATACATGGTCCAAAAAGAGAAATATTGGAGAAGGCCAACCACTAAACTCAAGAAACCCTCAACCTTCCATCACTCCACAAGGTCTTGGTGCTCCAAATATAACTCCCAACATGTAGAACCAATCCAAGCCACCTTCCAAATCCACTCAAGCACCGGTTGTAACAACCCATGTGCAAGGAAAAAATGTGCCTAGGAAGTGGCAAAAAAGGATATCTCATTCAATATCATTGAGAAAATGAAGAGGACAAGTCTGAACATTTCACTATGGGAGTCACTGGCCATTCAGGTGAGGATCTATTACAATCGCTATACAAAATTGGTCAAGCTCAAATCACACCCTAACCAGCAAGAGAGAGTGCTTGCCAATGTAGTTCAACCTGGGAGGAACCATGGAGAACAACAAGGTAAGAACCTGAGTCCTCCTCCACTCTATGTTTCATTGATTATTGGAGACAAATTGGTGCACAATTGTATGATTGATTCTAGGGCTAGTAGTTCTGTAATGCCCAAGGAAATAGCTGATCAACTGGGTATCCAATATGAATTCATCTCTGGAGAGGTAGTGCAATTAGATGGGACAACACTGACAATTTTTGGAATCATCAAGAATATAAACCTCACTCGCATGCACTCGCCCAATGTGATTTTTTGGAATGTATCGATCATAGATTTTCCACCACATTTTACTTTGTGTTTATCTAGGGACTTCACCGCAAAATTGAGGCTATCTGTCATGCTGATTGGCCACATATGCTCTTTGGAACAAGGTATGGGGCAAAGGCCACAATCATATCTCCGAACCCATTTCTGATTATCATATTGAATCTTATGTGCCTAGCCCAATCAATGCCAACAACTCAGCTTTTGATCAAGAAGACCTCCAAGCTTTGTGAAGCAAATACCAAGGTGGGATGTATCCGAATTGAATCTCGATGAGTGGGCCAATAAAATTCATGCTTTGGACCCCTATAAGGAGATGGAAGAATATGAGCTGCGTGTCACTGCCTACATGAAGAGAATCATCCACTTTACACCTAATTAAGCCGAATATAAAGATGACAATGAGCTGGGGAAATTGTTCTTTGATGGCTCAAGGAGTATACAAGTGAGCTGGAGGAGGACCAATGATTGTGTCCCCAAAGGTATGAAATATTATTCTTTTAGGAAATAAGAGATAAAATATGTGGAATAATCCCTTATAGAATCGCAACAGTAGAAACTAATATGCAGAAAATATTACAGATCTCAAATAAAAGTGAAGAATAAATAACACAACACAGAGAGACAAGATTTAACATGGTTCACCCAATTTGGGCTACGTCCACTAAGAATCACTTGCTCAGGATTTTATTATAATCCTCCACTCTCTCAATACAATACCGGATCCGTTCGGAGCTATGCTTAACAAACTCTACTGAATTCACACTGAATTCAAAACACATTGCAATACATTTTCTTATGTTTCTATCATATGCATAAGATCATATAAATAGACAATTGCTTAAGCAGTTTTACAAAACCGTGGGTATCAAAACCATGGGAAAAACCTGTCCTATAAACCTATGGGTCAAAAATCTCGCCCATATGAGAAAAGCACATTTCAGAATGTCGGGTGCATTTTTTCGAGGCCAAAAATTTACGCCTAAAAAAATAAAAATTGGGGGCTGCACCCCCAAACCCCGGCGAGGATACATGAAAAGTGTATAGTACTCTTAGTGTACAGTCTTCAACACTTTCACACATGAAAACAAGATCCACAACCTAAAAATCTCCCACTTGGAGACTAGTTTTCCTCTAAGCAAGCTTCTCAACCCTTCACTAGTTTTTGTGAAGACCAACCAAAGCTGAACACAACTTCAGTTTTTCCCTTGTGACCACCTTGGTCATCATGTCTGCAGGATTTTGACTGGTATGAATCTTCTCCAACTTCAACTTATCTTCCTCCAAAGTTGTCCTGATGAAGTGATATCTCAACTATATATGCTTCATCCTGGAGTGGAAAGCAGAGTTCTTAGCTAGGTGTATAGCACTCTGACTATCACTATGCAGCTTACATTCCTCCTGCTTATGCCCCAACTCCTCAAGTAATTTTTGTAACCAAATCATCTCTTTGCTTGCCTCTGTGGCAGCAACATACTCAGCCTCCGTGGTTGACAAAGCCACCAACTTATGTAGTCGTGAAATCTAGCTCATTGTTGTCCCACCTATAGTGTAAATATAACCTGTCATGCTCCTCTTGTTGTCTACATCTCCAGCCATGTCTGAATCTACATAACCATGTAAAGTGGTGTCTCGATCCTTTGTAGCACAAAATCGTCCCCATGGTCCCTCTCAAATACCGAAGGATCCACTTTCTTTGCTTGCCAATGTTCTTTACCGGATCACTCATAAATCATGCATGGGAAATATCAGGCCTAGTGCACACCATAGCATACATCAAACTGCCAACTGCTGATGAGTAAGGTACCTTGGACATCTGGTTTCTTTCTTGCTCTGTCTTAGGACATTGCTCCTTTGATAACTTAAAATGGCCTGCCAAAGGAGTCCCAACTAGTTTAGCATCCTGCATGTTAAACCTATCCAATACCTTCTTAATGTACTCTTCCTGAGATAAAGTCATCTTTCGTTCCTTCCTATCCCGAGTTATCCTCATACCAAGGATTTGTCTGGCTGCCCCCAAATCCTTCATATCAAAGGATTCACTTAGCTGTTTCTTGAGTACTTTTATTTCCTGCATGTTTTTACCTGCAACCAACATGTCATCAACATACAAACACAAGATAATATACTTCCATTCTCAAATTTTTTGATACACGCAATGGTCAAAATGACATCTAATATAACCTTACTCCATCATCAAGCTATCAAACTTCTTATACCATTGACATGGAGCTTGTTTCAAGCCATACAATCTCTTCTTCAGTTTACACACCATCTCCTCTTTACCTTTGACCTCATAACCCTCTCGGTTGTTGCATATATAGTTCCTCCTCCAAATCACCATGGAGAAATGCAGTCTTTTACATCTAACTATTCTAAGTGCAAATCTTCTATTGCCACTATTCCAAGAACAGCTTCTAATAGAAGTCATTTTTACTACGGGAGAAAATATCTCATCAAAATCTATACCTTGTTTCTATGTAAACCCTTGACCACCAACCGGGCCTTATATCTTTCTTTCCTCCTTCGTTTTTAACTCGTACACCCACTTGTTCTGCAATGCTATTTTTCCTTTTGGTAGCTTCACCAAATCCCAAGTCTAGTTCTCCATGAGAGACTTATGCTCCTCATCCATGGCTTGCTCCCACTTCTTACCGGCATCTACCTACATTGCTTCATCAAAGCTCTCTCGGCTCTCCACTATCGGTGAGTAATAAATAATAAAAGAGAAGGAGAAAAACGTTCGTGTTCTTTTCTTACCCTAGAAGACCTCCTCACCGTAGGATTTTGGGGTTCTGTTGAGTCGGGTTCTCGAACCGATTCATGGGTCACTATCCCATCCAAAAGATCCTCTACCACTTGCATATTCTTTCTTGGATTCTTCCCCTGTTTTCCCTGCAACTATTGCTTATACATGACTTTCTCATTAAATACCACATCCCTAGACCGAATGATTTTCTTGTCCTTAATACTCCAACATTTAAATCCAAAGTCATCACCACCATAACCAATGAAAGTACATTTTTCTCGATTTAGCCTCTAGATTGGTCCTATCATCCTTGTCTATATGAACAAACACCTCACATCCAAAAACTCTAAGAAATGAATAATCAACTTTCTTACCATACCAAGCCTCCTCGGGTATGCCTCCATTCAAGGCACTTGGGGTCCTCTGCTTATCAAGTACCTTGGCAGTTGTGCTCACCGCTTCTGTCCATAAAGAAAGAGGTAGTCCTACATGTAATTGTTGATGCAAAATCAGGCACCCCAGAGATAGATTTCTAGGTTGATCACTCTACAGCCAGGTGTGATTCACACAACATTGAAACCTCTCTACAAGTGTGGGACTTGTAAAATGAGAGAGGAATCTCTAGAGAAGGCAGTTCTGCTCCTAAACTACCTGCCACAAGCTATTCCAGTGCAGGTAAGCTAATCTAAACCTAATCTAACCATGCCAAAGAGACAGAGAGAGAGAGAGAAAAGGGAAAAACAGCAAAAGCCTACACTAAAACGGTGATACACCAGAGAAGGAGAATGTTGAACATCTATCAAAGCGCCATGGAACAAGAGAGGTGAGCAATGGGAAGGATGGAATGGATGCATCACAAACCCAAGGATAAATTTCACATTAAAATGTCCCAAAACTCCATGAACACGGCTCCAACCTGCAATGAACATCTAAAGGTGCACAAATACTGCAGATGAAGAGAGGCAAGAAGAAAACAAGCGAAAAACGAGCAAGGATGGAAAGATGCATCACAAAACATGTTTTTTTTGCTCAGAAAGTTTACATAGAACATCATTTCAATAAAAAGGTCAAAAACGCCATTACAGGAGGGGGAGGAGGTTCGAACTCCATTTTCAATCCCTAGAGAAGAAAAGAAGGGAGGGAGAGCCGAAAAGATGAACAACCACTTATAAAGAAGCCCCTCCTTACAATTTATAGGAAGAAAGAGAGAGGGAGAAGAGAGGAATTCGAAATCTACCCCAACCACCTCCAGACTGCATTTAATTTATCTCATTATGGCGGTAGGTGAGAACCCAAGCGAACCCAAAAAGTGGCGAATCGTATTTTGCATGAATCGAGCTCCTGTCAAAAGTTATGGCCATCATCGAATATCTGTGCTGAGGTCTCCCTTTCAAGACTCAAAATGTTGCACCTCTGAAGGTGTGCCTTGGCACATCCATGTGTGTCGACATCCTCTTACATGTGCCAAGGGCAACTTTTTCTCGTGTCGACACTTGTCTGCGCGCCAGTGCACCAAGGTGCAAATTTTTCGTGTTGACACTCCATGTCATGCGCCACTTCGTGCGCCTAGGCGCAACTTTTCTCGTGTTGACACTGGATGCATGCGCCACTTCAGTGCACCGAGGCACAACTTTTTTCGTGTTGACACTCAAAAGTGTCATGCACCACTTCGCATGCGCCTGAGGTGCAACCTTTTCTCGTGTTGACACTCCATGACATGCACCACTTATGTGCGCCAAGGCCAACTTTTTTCTCGTGCATGAGACTCCGTGTCATGCGCCACTTCCGTGCGACAATGCGTGCCAACACTCTGTCATGCGCCATTTCCGTGTGCCAAGGCGTAACTTTTAACTGTCGACACTCGTCATGTCATGCACCATTTCGAATGCGCCAAGGTGATAAATGTCACGGATTTGAGCTTATTTGATTTCTATATTCTTCCGCTTGTCTATATCTACCCGGGGGGAGAGATATATACAACAATAACCTCATGCTCCTAGACGTTCCATTATTGTTTTGTTCATCCTTTACGATACCCCATTCTTGTTGCGGAGGGAACCATATTTTGCCTGTGAATTCCATTCTTAGAATAGTAATCATTAAATTCATTACTCTGATACTCCCCTCCATTATCTAACCTAGACATTTTAGCTTAAGACCTGTTTCATTTTCTCTACCAAGGCTTTACATTTAACAAAAGTGTCAAATACATCATATTTGTTTCTAATACAATAAATGCAAACTTTCCTTGTTGCATCATCAATAAAAGTATCGTAATAACTTGAACCCCCAAGAGATGATACCCGAGGCCCACACATCGAATGCACCATCTCTAACTTACTCTCTTTCTTTGTAGGTCCAACCTTGAGAAACCTTACTCACTTCCATTTCCCATTTATCATCCTCACGTAACTCTAAACCTAACGTATATCCGGAAAATTCTTCTTTATGATGTCCATGCCCTTATGGTTCATATGACCGAGCCTATAGTGCCATAATGTTGTATCTGCATCTGAAGCCACAAGATTACAATCATTAGTACTATCAGTGGATAAATACAAGGTTCCAACCTTCTTACATGTTGCCACCACAAGAGCACCCTTGGTAACCTTCAAGAGTCAGCTATAAATATCACAGTACAACCATCACTTCCCAATTGCCCCGCAGATATCAAATTTCTCCTTAATGTAGGAACATGTCTGACATCCTTCAATAGCCATGTATTCCCATTTTTCATCTTAACCACGAATGTAACCTTTTCCAACTATACTGCAAGGTTCATCATCATCAAGAAAAACATGCTCAAAATCCTTCAACATAATCAAAAAAATAATGCCTATGTGGAGTAGCAGACAAAGAAGCCCTGAATCTAAAACCCAAGATTCAAGTAATATTATACAAAGAAAGAATCAAAGCATCTGGCATACATTACCCGATGCCACATTTACCTCCTTGTTTTCTTCTATTGTTTCTTCTTAAGAAGCTCTCAAGGTCCTTCTTTCAGATGTGACTTTCCACAGTTCCAACATACAATCTTGCTCTTGGATTTTGACCTTGCTCGATCTTTTGATTTTCCACGGTTTCCTCTATTCTTCTGTCTCCCTCTAGTTTCCACTGTCAAAGCATTCCCTGAAGTAGAAGATTCCCGGAGCTTTTTCTTCACATTTCCTCACTTAGAATCACCCCTACAACATCCTCAAACTTCAACTTCGAGTTAGCTGGAACCGAGTTACTTGCCTGCCATTACCAGTGCTATTCCAACTTTGGTAAAGAGCAGAATTAATAAAGCCCTAACTTCTTCATCAAATTCTATTGTAACCAAAGCTAGATATTCCAACCATATTGAAATCATTTAAATGATGCTCATTGAACTATTCTCAGACATCTTCATATTAAACAACTTTTTCATTAAAAATATCTTATTAGAGGTAGAGGGTTTTTCATATAACTTCCCTAATGCATCCATCAGTTCTTTTGTAGTCTTTTCCTTTGAAACATTAAATAATACCGAAGATGCAAGACACAACCGAATTGTTCAAGTGCCTTCCGATCCAATAAATCCCATTCTCGCATATGTCATACTCGAGGGTTTGTTCACCTTCTCGACAATGAGTATAAAGATCCTTCTGATAAAGGTAATCTTCCATCTCGCATCTTCTAAAGACTAAAATTCGCCCATTGAATTTATCAACCCTAGATCTTTCATCATCTACCATAGCTCCCACTCAAGATAAAACTTTCCCTCGTGATTCAACACTTGAGGAATACCAAACCAAAGCTCGATACCAATTGTTAGGAAATAAGAGATAAAATATGCGGAAAAATCCCTTATAGAATCGCAACAAAGAGAAACTAATATGCAGAAAATATTACGAGATCTCAAATAAAAGTGTGGAATCAATAACACAACACGAGAGAGACAAGATTTAACATGGTTCACCCAATTTGGGCTAACCACCAAGAATCACTTGCTCATATTTTATTATAAGCCTCCACTCTCTCAATACAATACCTAGATTCATTTGGAGCTATGCTCAACAAACTCTACAAAATTCACACCCAAATTCAAAACACATCTGCAATACATTTGCTTATGTTTCTATCATATGCATAAGACCTTATAAATAGACAATTGCTTAAGCGATTTTACAAACCGTGGGTATCAAAACCATGGGAAAACCCGTCCCATAAACCTATGGGTCAAAAATATTGCCCATATGAGAAAAGCACGTTTCCCGATATGTCGGGTGCATTTTTCGAGGCCAGAAAATTTACGCCTAAAACAAAGTCGAATGAAAGAGGAGGATATATGATTGACTTCCTTTAAAACAAAGCATGGTTTCTATGAGTGGTTAGTACTTCCATTCGATTTTATGTAATGCACCCGCTCCAATTATGAAGTTGATGAATAATGTATTTGTTAGGAAATAAGAGATAAAATATGTGGAATAATCCCTCACAAAATCGCAATGAGGAAACTAATATGCAGTAAATTATTACGGATCTCAAATAAAATTGTAGAATAAAATAACACAACACAAAGAGACAATTTAACGTGATTCACCCAATTTGGGCTTATCACCAAGAATCACTTGCTCAAATTTTATTTCAAGCCACCGCTAGCTCTCAATCAATACCCAGGATCTATTTGGAGCTATGCTCAACAAACTCTCTCTAAACTTCACGGCAATTCAAAGCACAAGGTGGGATGTTCTTCCTATCTCTATCATATGCATAAAACCATAGAAATAGACAATTGCTTAAGTAGTTTTACAAAACCATGGGTATCAAAACCATGGGCAAAACCCGTCCCATAAACCTATGGGTCAAAAATCTCACCATATGAGAAAAGCATGTTTCGATATGTTGGGTGCATTTTTCGAGGCCAAAAAATTACGCCTAAAAAAATAATTTGGGGACAAAATGAACCCCTACTTAAGGCTAAATTGTTCTTTGACTGGGGCTTCCGCCAAGGAGAGACCCTCTGCTCGAGGCTCGGCCCGGCCCCAAACCCCGGCGAGGATACATGAAAATTTTATGATTAGTGTACAATCTTCAACACTTTCACACATGAAAATTAGCTCCACAACCTTACATATTCAGCCTTCGATTTCAATTCACCTACTCAAATAACACTTGTTGAATATGAAGCTTTGGTCCATGGTCTTCATTGGGCAAGGAAGCAAAGAATCAAGAACTTGCAATTTTTTTGGTGATAGTGAATTGGTTGCCAATCAAGTCGAGAGGACTTAATGTTTGTCAATAATGACCTGCTCAAGAACTACAAGAGTAGGGTATGGGATCTCATGGAGGATTTTGAGGCCTTCACATTTTGTCCATATCCAATAAGGAGAATGAAGTTGTTGATAGGATTAAGCGAGTTGGGGCAACATTTGATGTGGTTGAAAACATCAAAAGAGACAAAGAACAACCACATATCCATATAGTTGTGAGGCTAGTAGTGCTAGATAACAACACATGCTGGTAGTGTTTGAGAATGATCAGCAGATCATTAATTTTTGCAAGAAGAAGCTAAATTCTTAGCTAGAAATCAAAGCAGATTAGAGAAGCAATATGGGAATCAAATAGTATAGCTACATACAAACAAGCTTCCCAAAGGCTTAGTGACATTGGAGTCTATTTTCAATCCTAATGATCAGTTTAGAAAAGAGAAGGCTAACATACAGATCAAAGGAGAAGATTCAGAGTCAATCCCAGTTGGAGAAGACAAAACACTTCAAATTGGAAAAGTGGCCACTGAGCAAGAAAGGTATGAATTCATACAACTTTTCCAAGAATTTCTAGATGTATTTTCTTGGAGCTATGAAGACCTAAGAGGGTTCAATCCAAATCTAGCACAACACACAATCGAACTAGATCCATTTGCTCAACCCATCAGGAAAAGTAGAGACCAGTCAACCCACACATTAAGCCTCTAATGAAGAAAGAGTTGAAAAAGTTGATAGAGGAAAGTATCATATTTCCAATCAAACACTCAAGTTGGGTTGCAAACCTGGTCCCAGTCAGGAAGAAAATGGAGAGATTAGGTTGTGTGTAGATTTTGAGACTTAAACAAAGCCTCCCTCAAAGATCACTACCCACTCCCTTCAATGGAGCAGATATTGCAAGTGGTGTCTGGATTAGAGAGATTCTCCCTCCTAGATGGCTACTCAGGGTATAACCAGATCATGGTGAAAGAAGATGATCAATTCAAAATAGCTTTCACCACCAAATGGGGCACCTATGCCTATAGAAAAATGCCATTTGGATTGTCCAATGCTGGAGCCACTTTTCAAAGGGAAATGGATATGGCATTCAAAGGGTTGATTAAAAAAATAGTACTGATCTATCTAGATGACATTACGGTGTTTTCCAAAAATGTACAAATGAGACCACCTTTTCCACCTAAGGCAGGTGTTTCGAAGATGCAGGAGTTTTGGGGTATCATTGAACCCTAAAAAATGCATATTCTTGGCCCATGAGGGTAGGCTTCTAGGCCATATTGTATCAAAGGAAGGATTGGTAATTGACCTAGAGAGAGTGGAAGAAATAAGAGCATTTCCATTTCCAAGCCACAAGAAATCTCTTCAAATCTTCCTAGGAAAAATCAATTTTTTCCGCAGGTTTGTACCAAACTTTATTGCCCTTGTTAAGCCAATAACGTTGATGTTGAAGAATAGCTTAGCATTCAGGTGGAAAGCTAAAGGAAAGGCAAGATTTGAGGCCATCAAAGAAGCTATATCACAAGCCCCAACTCTTGTGAATCCATATTTCTCTAAAGACTTCATATTGTATGCCTTTGGTGGCAGTGACACAATTTTTGCAATCTTAGTTCAATAGAACAAAGAAGGTACAAAACAACCAATTGCTTTCTTTAGTCAAGGTCTAGAAGACTATGAAGTGAGATACTCCTTTATCGAAAAGCATTTCCTAGAAGTAATCAGAGGATTAAAGAAGTTTAAGCATCTAGTTTCAAATAATAAAATCCAATTGTTAGTCTCCCATGCGGGAGTTACAAAATTCCTTCTCAGCAAGGATCTGAATGAAAAACATGCAGGATGGATCACTCGTGTCATAGAATATGACATTGAGATCAGGGTCACTAAGCTGGTCCATGGTAAGGGATTGTGTGAACAACTAGCCTCAGGTCAACAAGACGAAGTAAACAATGAAAAGGAGGTTGTTTTTGTTCTACAAGATCATCAAGAGGAAGGAAATGATGATGTACCTACTCCTTGTTGGACTCAAGACATGGTGCACTTCCTTCAAACATGCATGTGTCCTCATGGGATGAGTAAAGAAAAAGGATACATTTCAGACTATAGGCCATCCCATATGGTCTTATTGATGGTGTCTTGTTCAAAAAAGACATCAATGGCATTCTGTTGAGATGCATTGAGACAGATCAGGTTGAGAGAGTGTTATAATAATTCCATGTTGAAGTAGCTAGAGGCCATTTTTCTCCAAGGGTGACAACACTCAAGATCATGAAGGTAGGTTATTATTGGCCCAGAGTGTTTAGTGACTACTATGCATGGATCAAAAGGTGCAATAATTGTGCATTCTTCAAAGGCAAAGAAAAGCTAGCAACACTTCCATTGCACCCAATTTCAATCGACCAACCTTTCATGCAATGGGGATTGGAATTCATTGGATTCATCAATCAATCCAAGGCCACAAATGGATTCTAACGACAAAGAACATACTATTTCACCAAGTGGACCGAGGTAAAGTGGCACTTTCAAGGAAGTTAATGAGTCTAGTATACTATATTTCTATGAAGGGATAGTTACAGATTTGGAGTGCTTTACCACCATTATATCAGAAAATGCATTGGCATTCATAGGTTCCAAGATCACATGATGGGTTGTTAAGAATGGGACTTACTTGAGCACTTCATCAAACTATTACCCTTCAAGGTAATGGCCAAGTTGAGTCCATAAACAATAACCTGCTAAAGATCATCAGAAGAACTCTTGATGAAAATTAGAGAACCTAGCACACAAATCTCAAATCGGCCTTATGGGTTGATAGGATAACACCTAAGAGATCTACATGAAGCTATCCATTCAAACTTATCTATGGGAAAGAGGTAGTGTTTCCTATATCACTTGAGTTTTCAGCCTTGGAGCTCTTGAAGTAGCTAGAGATGTCTAAATTTGAACCGATGGAGGCTAGGTATGTAGAGATGATAGAATTGGAAGAAAACATAGAGCATGCACTCCAAGTAATAGAGAAGGATCAAACCTCAATCAAGAGATGTTTTGACAAGAAGGAAAAAACAAGGACCTTCCAAGAAGGAGACCTAGTTTTGAAATGGGATACAAATCGGAAAAACAAAGAAGGCATTCCAAGTTTGATGCCATTTGGAGTAGCCCCTACATGGTCACAAGATGTAAAAGTAGCAATGATTTCCAATTGTCTACATTGGATGGTGAAGAATTACAGATTCCAAAGTAAATGGAATCTATCTTAAACACTACTACTAGAAGGAAGGTTATCACCTTGTACATATTAGTTTAATTCCTTTTCCTCTAAGTGCTTGTGTACATTGTCTTGTTGTAGTTTAGGTTTCTTTTTTTCTAAGTTTTTGCAAGCTTTTGCATGTTCTTATTTGGAGCATGTATGATTTCAAATTTTGTATATAGTTGTGGTGTTGTTTTGTTTCTCTTATGTAGTCCATTCAGAGAGATAGATGAAGCCCCTGAGTCAAAACAATTTTCTACTCTCAAAAACCTTCATTTCAAGATTTCTTATGAAAATTGAGAGTGCAAATAGCCGAGCTCGTGAATCAGAGGCAAAATCAGTATCAGACCATTCGTTCTCGACTCCATGCCCAACGGATATGACAAGGAAATTGGTCTTTTCATCTAGCAGGTAGATACCCCTGTGAGTCACCAAATTGTTATCCATATTTCACCCCGAGAAAAATATTGGATCAGCCACGACCCCACATAGAAAGAACCTAAGAAAAATCATTCAGATCTTGTAAATAGGTCGTAGAAGGACTCAACAATGGAGTGGCAGGGGCTGAGAAAGATTAAATGACCCTATGCAAAAAGAAATGACTCTGTCGAGCCGTTTCCATGTCTTAAATCCATTTTTCAAGTTACAAGGTAGACTCAACAATGGAATAGCAAGGTCAGAAAAGAAGGGGTAGTGCCACAGAGGAACCAAGAGCAAGAAGGAGAAAAATGGTGAAGTTTGAAGTTTTTGGGCTCGAGACCATTCAGGAAAGAGTCCAAAATTGACTAAGTATGGAGGAGGCAGCGGAAAGAACCACGTGTCTACATGGTGCTTCTCCAAAGTTGAATCCAAAAAAGGAAGTCCAAACAAGCACCAAGGCTTCCACGCATCTAGAGCCCCAAAAAGTTGTGGGGCCATTGAAAAGTCTTCAACTAAGAAAGAAGGTGTTAGGTGTCGGCTCGACGAAATATGAAATAGGAGCCTAGGGTGGAGACTCAAACTTACGCCAGCCCTCCACATAGCAAATGGTCAAACAGGTCAAAAGGCGGATAGGGAAGGCCTCAAAATTGGCTAAGTATAAAAGTGTAAGTGGAGAATGCCAAGTGTCAGTGTGGCACATCTCCAAGAGTTAGTCCCAAAGGCGGAGACCCAAATGAGCATGAGCTCTCCACGTGGCCCAAAGTCCAAAAGGATAAAAGGGACCGTTGAAAAGTCCACAGACCTATGGAGGCTGCCAAGTGTCAACTCGATGCTCCTTCAAAGGAAAATTTTGAATCGGGCTTTCAAGCGAGCACGGTGCCTCCACGTGTCCAGTCTCAAAAAGGGGCAGAGTTGGTTGAATATTCAATGCATGGGGCAGGCTGGTGGAGGCTGCCAAGTGTCAAAATGGTGCTAATTCAAGGATTGAATAGAGAGAGGGTTTCCAAATGAGCACCAGATTGCCGCGTGTCCCATGTCAAAGTGGTTCATCGGGGAAAAGTTGGTTTTTTTCCCCTTGTTATTCCAAAGGTGTAAAAGTTGCAAAATACGTTGCAACTCCACCCAAAGGAAAAACTCAATATTTAAGCCCAGTCAAGGTCAAAGTGGAGAGTCGGAGGAAAAGATGAAGATTTTCCTTTTGTCAAAAAGGCATAGAGATAAAAATTGAAGCGCATCTCCCCAGCCAACCAAAGGGTGCCACGTGTCCAAGCGGAACGTCGGGGCCATGGGAGTTTTCTAAGTTTTGTGTTTTTGTGGAAAAGGGGAAAAAGTTAAATCATGGACCCACAAACCAAAATTTTCCCTAATCTGGCTGCCACGTGTCCTAAAGCAAAATAGGAGACCCATTTTTTAAATTGTTTTCCCACCCATTGGTACGGACCCAATACAAACTTTGAAGGGGCATATCTTTCGACTTAGGGCTCGAAATATTACAAATCTTACACCATTGGAAGCGTCTCGATGTCCTCTACACCATGAAAAGATAAAAATCATTTTTTAGGCACTAGTAGGTAAAAATGGAGAAAACATCTTTGGGCTTTAATGTAGGATCTTCTTACCTCAACAACCAAATTAGATTGATCTATTCTACCATTTCCTATTCCTTCAAGGCGAACTAAAAGATCTGAGCAAGTCAAGACAGATTTGAGGGTATATTTTTTAGAGGCATTAACAAGTAATGGTTGAGATTCAACCTACTTTTTTCCACTTCTCTCTCTTTCTCTCTCGATCGAGTCTATAAATACCGGTTAGGACTTTATAAAGGGTTGGACATTATTTTGTTTTGCAGGCTCCCTTTCCTTCTAGCAAAGGAATTCGTGGAGTTTAGGCCTTCCATTAAAATTGCAGTATGTTTCTTACCTCCTGGCTATTTTGTAATGCATTGTATCAATTTGTAGAGCAATAAAACATGTTTGTGATCGATTCTAGATCCTTTATGTCTCTTTTTCTCGCATCTGGTCTTTCATTATAAATCTGGTTATCTGTGCTTGATTATTGTATGTATTTTGTTGGTTTGTGTCTATCAGCAAAACTAGTGTTCATCATTCCTTTGGTGCATCACCTTGTAGTTTAGTCATTTCTTATTTCTTATATCCCTTTTATCCATGTCTCCTTAGAAAATTTTAGATTAGGTATAGAGATAGATCTTCTGCAATTTCTCACAGTATGCACCTAAACAGAGGAATAGGAACCATCCTTTAATTTGGAGAGATTTTCCATTTTGTAAGGTCCCACACCTTGGGGAAAGTTCAATGTTATGCAAATCACACCAAATGACTCTACCTTAGAAAAGTAGATCTATAGAACTCATTTGGGGTGATGTGATTTTGCACTAATAGTTACACCACCCTATGATGCACTCTAGTTTTACGATCCATACTCGACTTTTGAGGGTATACATCTTAAATGGACCTCATCACACTAAAATTTTCAAATCAATCACTCACTTGTTTCTTCACTATGTTTTACACTTTGATGATCACATTTTTCTTGTATACACATTTCAAACCATTTCCCAATGATGCACTCTCATTTACTCTTCATTCTTGACTACTAAGGGGGCATAACCAAATGAACCTCATTGCATATAATTCCATTTTCACTTACTCGGGGTGCACTGATCCTATCCTTCACATTGCATTCTATTCCATTTCATCCATCCACATCATGTTGTATATCTTGGTCATGTTTAGTCTTTCATAAATTTTCATGTTACATGCACAATTTATTACACATGTTATGTCATTATCTTTCCATACAAACATGCATGTTTACTTTCCTTTATATTTGTGATCATAGATTCTATAGATCCATTACACACAACATGGATGCTTGATGTAGTACCTATTACTAGTCCCATAGCGGCTCCTAAGGCATCCAATTTCACTACAAGTGCATTTTTTCATATTCATAACACACTACTTTATCGGATTATAAATTTTTTTACATACTTTTTTATCTTTCTAAAATGCTAATAACAGTGCTTCATGTGCAACATTTGTTTTGTAGGCCTATTTTCTACAATGGTTCTCTGTTGCACTACTTGTTTTTTTAGAAGCCTTGGCCTTTGTCTTGTGTTCACACTTGTATGCTTTTTCCTAGTTTTCCTTGATTGTCTTGTGATATCATGAGTGGTGTCACATGTTTGCAACCTACTTTTCATAGTCTACTTACATGTTTACACTATATTTTTCATTTTAGCTTACATTGTCTACTTGTTTGCTAACTTACATTTTACATGCATGTTGTTCTTTTCTTGTACTAGCACTTGTCTCTAGCCACTTATTTACATATTCCTTAGTTTCTACCAAGAACATTCCCTTTCCCCACAAGGAAAATTTTAGTACATTGTTGGTCCTCCTTTGAACAACATAATCCTTCAATGACATCACATGCACCCCAAATGAGGGAGGAATCATTTGGGTGAATCAATCACCCCATACAATGGTTTACTGATCACGAGTTTAGACAACATATTATAGTTACAACACATTTATGCACCGGTGGCGGGCAGGGGCTCAAAATCAGACTTGAGTCATTTACACAACATAAACATTAGCTCTCAAACAAAACAATAGTGCTAGGGTACCCTTGAACCTTTGTGGATGCCTTTAATTAGGGGAAGTTACATAGCATTTGGTAGTTCAACACACTTTTTGGTAGATTATATAGTGGATTTTACAGGGCACGTAGTCCTTAACACTTGATATACATGCATGACATTGTCTTTTTCTACTTTTGCATTGGATCAGAATTGTTCAAAATGGCTTGGATTTTTACACACCATCTATAGTGGTTTTCTACATTTTTAGGGAGCAGTTGATGGTCGGAGGATGACATCATAGTATTCTCCCTACACTTCTTCCATTTCACAGGCATGAGATCTTCCGAAAAACTTGCATCGAAAACACTTGTGGGATCCTTTTCTATTCTCTTTCCTCATCATGGATTAGGTTCACATTTCCTTTTTCACATTTTTAGTGTTTTTTACATACTTCTTTACATGATTTTTATACATATACATGCATATTTGACTACTTTTCATCTTCTCTTTTTGAGTCCATTCGCACTTAAAGAAGTAGTCAACATCACTCAACGTCATTCAAAAAAATCACACATATTAGTATCGACATTAATATCGGTACATCACAAGCATCTTACAATATGTGTTTCCACCCTATGTGCATCATCTCATCACTTTTTACACTTTATCATCTTTAGTCTCCATGCTCCATTTTTATCACTCAGGGTTTCTCTCAGTATCTCATAAAAGTTTCACCATCGATCCACATGGTTATCAAGTACGCATCTCTATCTACTCTTTTATATCGATATTTCTCTCAACAACATAAAGTGGGTGAAAATGTAGACACTAAATCAAGCACTTTCGATAATTATCTAATCATGATTTCATAGTAATATTTCATATGATTCCTAAGTAATAACATTAATAATTAGCCCATGTCTTTAACCATATTTACTTTCTTTCTATTACCACATTTGGTCTTCCATAATTTCTTTCTCAGTATGACCTATAACCCTTTAGTGTCTCTGAGTTTGGAAACCAGCTCCTAGTTAGGATGTTAGCACTAGGCACCCCCATACCCTCTGGGAACTCATGACCTCTTTGTACTTTACTCACCTCTTTTGGGTCATTTCTATCCATTTGAGCACTTCATATTTTTGGTAGTTGGCCTTTTTGGGGTTAATTACAAAATTCAAGACAAGGAATCATATAAATATAAAGTTATGCGATCAAAATAAAGGATCAAGTAGTAAGCATTAGCTATCACCACCTAGATTTGCCTTCCAAAGGTTGTCAAAGAGCATCAAACCACCCATTCTAGCATCCATCACAAGGGACAAGAGCTAGTTTTCTACATCACACTTCATAGGAGGGTAGTTCATTTTATTCCATGCACACATTTACTACATTTTTTGCATTTAGATATTTTCTCGCTATCAAGCGACATACACAAGATCCACCTAGGGCATAATTTGACAAAAACACATCGAGAACTACATTAGGCCTTAAATGTTACGTAACACTCAATTATAAGTTCACCATTGTGACAACCGAGGACAACTTCACCCTCATTCTGCATCTTTCTTTTCGGAGATTTGATGTCTATTTGATGGTTTTGCAGGTTCACATTTCATTGTAGGTTTCTAGTGCACTTGTAATCTTAGTATTAATCCATGGTGACCAAAGCGAGTAACTGATGTATGCTTGTTACCCTAAAAATTTGGGATTACAGGCATTTTACAAACCCAAGTTCCCATTTCTAGTCTCAGTAGTACCCTGTGGGCACCCCTTTCCATCCCGACCCTCTAGTTTTGAAATTTTAGGACCTCTATTTGATGCTCCTCCTCTCTCTTCATCTAGTCTACACTTTGATACACTCTAGAATTAATTTCAAATCAGCTAAGTACCTTTTTTATCCAACTTGCAATTAGGGTCTCATTATTTATTGCTTAGTTGCTTAGGTGTTTATTGTTGTAAATAATTATTATTCATTTATTGCTAAAATAAAAATAAGATTAAGCATTGAATGAGATTTCATCCACATTTAGTATAATCACTTGAACTAGCAAATTTTAAATTACTTCTTCTTTACTTTTTTATGATGTTGGTACAATAGGTTTGGAAACCATCCATGCTTATGATAATTCTTTCTAAACATTTTGATGTTCCATTAAATCCCAAAAAACATCTTGATATTTTAAAATAAAAATTGAAGACAACTTATTAAAAAATTAGTCTTAGAGGTGCACTGATGTAGAGGAAATAATTCACTTCTATTGTAATATTAAAGCTAAAAGGTCTTTCGGGCCAAGGTAGAAATGAAAAAAATAGATAATGATCACCTTGAAATTAGAATGCCAAAAAAAAAAAAATTATTAAGTCCACGAGACACTAAGTGGCTAGGTTTACACAAAATTATTACATGGAACCCTCCATCAATCTCATCCATGATAAATCAATGGATAAATCGATACCTGATTACAAATCATCATAATGCACTTGCATGCAAGGATAAAAGATTGAAAATATTCCATAAAGAGATTATAGAAAAATATCTTCAAGGAAAGTAGTACTTGGTATAGGAAATAGTACTTAAATTAATTTTCATACATATTAAAATGACAATAATTTTGAAAAATAAAATAAATCTTATATGAAACAAATTTGAATGAAAACACGAGAGGATCTCTCCATATTTATTTGATTCTTATGGTCTCATAACACCCCAAATGTAGACACATTGGATTGGAGAACCCACCTCAATTGAATAGAAATAAATCTTTTTAATCATTCTATAATTTTTAGAATTTAAGAGGCACTAAAATATAAGATCACCACTCTATATATATGATCCCCATTCACTAGCTCTAAATGAAATATTATATTTGATGTTCTTAAAATTTGAATATCTTGTTCATTGCACTAATGCACAGTGAGAAAACATGTTTAAGGAGAAAGGGAACAATTTTACAATGAAAATATACAAAATCACCATTTCCATATTACAAAACACATAAACCATGTTCAATAATAATTAAGGAAATCAAACATACATGTTAGCCTATAATTATGCCATGGTGAACAATATCCACAACTCAAGCATAATTTCAATATGATGCATCAATGTATATACAAAGATCAGAAAACATCTACAAATAAACAATCCTTCATAATGCATGGTGTATCATGAGAGAACAAATAGAAATATAAGGCATTTATAAAATAGACAGTGGTTATGGTCACATAGATGAAGAAGGTGAAATGTAAATGTAAATGTAAGAGTGGGAACTCTTGTCCTACGCAAATATAATTCTAAGGAATTTATAAAATAAAGAGTGGTGATGGCTAAATAGATGAAGAAGGTGAAATGGAAATGAAAATGCAAGAATGGGAATTCTTTTCCTATATGCACCCATGAAATAGGACAAATTTATTTGACAAGATGCTTGGAATCTATGATTTTAACTAAAACAATCATTGGACTAATATGGCCTACCAATAAAATTTCACAATACAACTCAAAATTCAAAATTTATATAGTTGACTCATAATGACACCCATCTTCCTAAGCATGCATACTTCATCCAACCAACTTACCAGTGGTTCTATTTGATAATTTACGATAAATTACCCACATAATTATTGTCGAATACCAAAAAAAGACAAAACCCACCATTAAACATTTTTGTTCGAGGTACAATGATAGGTACATGTAATTTTTACGTGATTGGTCACATCAAACAAGATCTTCATGGACTCACATGTAAAACAATTCTCCCCTCCTCCTCCCTCTAACACTTTAGACACATTCAACATCATGAATGTTTTTACTATACATTCAAAGTGTTTCAAATTAATATACTAGAAAGGAAGGAGGTTGAGGAAATAGAACAAGAAATATTGAACTAGATTAATTGATTCAAGTATTTTGATTCACCTAAAATATGTTTTTAGTATTAAGATGAGCTTCATAGTTCTAAAAATGGCAAGAAATATAAATAACTGATTGTATAAGGCCTTCCATCGATGTAAGAACAAATATTTTAGATGTTCATCTATAATGCTTATGAGATTACCTAGGCAACTCCCGTTGGTTAAAGACATACTAATGTATGTGGAGAAGTCAATATTTAATCATGCACAATTGCAGATTTTAGACATTGTTATAATATTGGACAAAATTTATAATTTGTTTAACCAATTCATAAAAATGCATACCCAAAAAAAGTAGATTAAACTTTTCTAATGTCAATATTAGGTTCCTTAATATCTCTACAAGAACAACAAACTTATAAAATCTTAGAATGTCCCTGGTAACTAAAAAATTAACAACACCGAATAATAATCAAATACTAAAACACAAAAACATATTCGACTATAAAAAAATGTAAAACAAAAAAAAAAACATGTATTGATCTTAGCATCGATAACAATGAGTAAGATACAATAATACTTTTGTTCAAATGACAACAAATTGTATGACATTTAATTTACAGTGGAAAAGTGAGCTAATTAATGGTGTTAATTTCAAAAAATATATTCATATTATCTACAAGATCTATAATCAAAACCCCCTTGCTCATTTATATAATTATTGCCTCCTAAAAAAGCAATGAATTTGTTTTTGATTGATTAATAGTATACGTCATCACATTTTATTTCAGTCCACATTTATTGTGCACTAGTTATATAATTTATGTCTTTACATAACAAATGACATTTTTGACTCATTTATAAATTTGATGCTCTAGAACTTATCTTGTAATCCATAACTACATCCACATAACAACATTTTTTTACTCATTTACCAATTCTAATGCTCCATCTTTGAAACTATAACTTTATCTACATATCAACATTTTCTTAACTCATTTATTAACCAACTTATCTTTCAAACCATAATTTCATCTACATAGCTACATTTTCTTTAACTCATTTAGTGACCTGATACTCTGGAACTTATCTTTCAAACCATACCTTCATCTACATGCACATACAAAAATCATTTAAAATATTGTGTTGGTGTTCTTACCCTTTTGCATAAAGTTCATGAGAATCAATAAATATAATCATTATCCATCCGAATGCCGGCCACATTCACAAACAAACTCACCACATAATTTCAACCAAAATGACAAATGGCGACATAATAGCCGGCTCTACATTACAAAAATAATCTGGACAATGGTGGACGTAGGCAAATTTATCTTTTTATGTGTGATATTTTGGAGGCGTGTTATTTTTTTGTTAAATTTTATTGTTTATTTACTTGTTAACATTTGTAAAGTTAATAAAATATTTTAAAATTAAAAATATATATATATGAAAATATATATATATATATATATATATATGACGGAGGTGACAAGTTTGTTTGTGGTTTTTTCAAACATTGTTTTTGAGGTGATATTTTTGTATTATTATTTCATTATCTCATATTAACTGCCAGTCAATGCCAATTGATCGGTTGTTCAAGTTCTTGGCCAATTCGCCAGCTAAATCAAGGAAGGGCGTTCATTTCAAAGATAGAGTAGCACTAGCCAAGCCGGCCGTCCGCTTCATATAAAGAAAAAGGCTTCCAATTAATTCATCAGAAGAGATGCTGGAATTGTAAAGACGTGAAGAAAATATGGGGCATGATTGGGCACCTGAGATTATAGGAACTATTCTATTTGTAGTGCTAACGCCAGGCCTGCTGTTTCAAATTCCTGCAAAGGACAAATTTATAGCGTTTTGCAACTTTCAGACCAGTGGCCTCTCTATACTGGTTCATACCATTATTTTTTCGCACTCATGACTATATTCCTTATTGCAATTGGAATTTCCATAGTCATTGGCTGAACACAATGATTTTCACTTCTAAATAAATTTTCAGTGTACTTTAGGTTTCTTATTTGGTTGGGAATTTTTGGGTCAAAATTTCATTCCAGAAGTCTTACAACCTATAACTCTCTAGCTCCAACCTATTACTCTCTCTATTTGATTGCCGTGTTTGTGCTTTATAGCTCCAAGACGGCAATCACGTTACGACTGTATAATTGTGATTTATTTTGGGAAGTTATGAAAATTGTGTGATTCAAAGTTTCAAACAAACTTGGATACATGAAATTCATTATAACCATATGCTTGTATCTTATATTTATATAAATATTGTTATTTGCTCAGGTAAATTATAACTATGAATCTAAATTCAAAGCATATTAAATCCAAGGAAATTGCAATTGCATGGCTATATATTGTAAAGAATATCTAAATTGGAACATATTTAAATTTGAGAGATTCAGACATCAATTTTAATGTTTGTGTTAGATTTTTCTATATTATATTGATTTAATTTTAATATATTTATTTGAATATTTTATTATTACAAATGATGCGAATTAAAGTGTATGATTGTGAGACTGAAAAATCTTTCAAGAAAAAAAAAGAAAAAGAGTCCAACTAAACTTGAACAACTCATAGATATTAATTTCTTTGTAAAGCTCTAAATAAGGTAATTAATTTCTCAAAAAAAACATTGTTATTATTAGGGGATAATTATGTATAAACTTATTGGTTTGGTTTTGTACACTTGTTTTTGTAAAGAGAATAGTCCAATAAATATTTGTTCCTAGTAAGTTGTATTGAGATATAATGTACTTTTAGGCACTAATTCTAATAAGAGAAAATATGTTGTGATGATTTTTATACTACAACTTAATTCAATGATATGATTTTTTAATTATGATCTCTAGGTGCATGTATAAAAAATAATAGATATCTAGCATCAATGTTTTATGTTGAAGAGAAACAACTCAAACTTTATGATAAATGTGTTAACAATGCTTTACACTAAGATTTATGCAATTATTTATCAATGTACTTTTTATTGATTATAATACTCAATGGTAGTCCTGAAAGTAGGGACACGAAAAGGATCTCGATTAATACCCTATTTGGTATATGCAACTATATGATATTTTTATTAAACAAGAAAAATTATGAGAAATGTAGGACCGATTGCGAAGGACTAACAAGTACTGGATAATTAGTTGAAAAAAAAATCAATACCTAAACATGTATACAAAAGGTACATAGTCATAGAATGTAAATAATAGAATTAGGATTCAAATATTATTTTCTCCCATACATTTTATTTTGTATCCTATATACATTTGATTTGTAAACCACTTTAAACCTATCATGTCACAATTCAATTTACAAATGGATACTTAAAACTAATCATTTTCCCAAATTTAAGAATAGAAATTGTTTAAAATATGATCCAAAAGTGATTAAATTCAAAACTAAATCAAAATTGATTTTCTTAATCATTTCCAATTGTAGAAGGATCAAATACTCTTTTCCCAAATTTATTTTAAAGGTTTATAATTGCACCCAAATTAATTCAAATATTATTTAAATCAACACAAAATCAAAATAAATCGATGCAAAACTAAACACAAATATCCAAATTGATAAAAGAGATCACTTGTTCATCGGCCTACGCCTCCAGGATAGCTTATAACTTCATTGATCCATTAATAAATCAATTTATAGTTCTTGTACAATAGTAAATAAACTTACTAATAAAAAAAAATTAAACGTACAAAAATGTGTTTAGCAGACCTTTGAAAAGACTCTAATCTCAATCAGCAATGTCCTCCACCTTCTGTAGCGCTTGCCACATATCCATTTCCCCATGTTCTATGTCAAAAACATCCACAAATACTTCATAATGATGGTAAATAAACACCAATCAAGAAAATTAAAGGTTTAGGAAATAGTGTCTTGAAATTATAAGCAACTATCTAGTTTTGTAGAAATCCTTAAAATGTCTCTAAATGGGCAAAAATGTAAAAATACAAAATACCCTTTTATGGACCATACAAAGTCATACCAAGAGTTTCCTTCAAATAAAACAAAGCACCTTTTATACTTTTGGGAACATGTATATGGGTTGTTTGGGGTGCCTATTTTTTTCTCAAGTTAGGATTTCAAATCCCCTTTCTTACGCCTCCATTATACAATGTGCATGGACTTCCCCATTTAGTCACACATTGGGAGCATTTGGATGGGAATGGTTGTTTAAAATAGGAAATGGCATATGTTTATTCGATTGAAAGATGTTTTTTGCTGGTTGTAAGTGTGTAGTATGTTGGGCATGTGTGGAGCGCATAAGGTTAAATGTGTATACACATAGAGTTTAATGTGGAGTAATGTGTTTAAAATATGTTTGGTTGTGGCAATGTGGGAATGTATGCGTCCCAAATTGGAATGTGGAGAATGAGGTGGTAAGCCACGTGGTGGCATGAGGACCACCCCATGTGAACCTCCCCAAAATCTCCAAATCATTGAGCTCTATCTTGTCATGTTTCATGACAAAAGGGCACAAAATAATACAACATAAACTACATTATAATTGAAAAATTAAAATTCGCACTAATATACCACAATGGTTGGGTCTCCTTCTAAAGCAAGAGTGGACCCCACTATTAAACCCCATTTTTGTGCACTTGTTAAAGACTAGTGAATAAAACCAAACACGTCCATAATCACTTTTTTCTCGATTTTCTCTAAAACATGCAAATAAGCTTTTGCATGAGCTAGGAATCTTGTAGACTTGCGCTTCTCTATTGACCTAGTTTGAACATGAATTTTGACCAGTGGTATCGGGAGAATACAATGTTTGATTCACGCATTCCAATAGGCTTTAGAAAGTTATCGAGTCCTCTTTTAAAGTTTTACAATAATTATATATTATATTATATAAAACTATATATTGCAAAATTTTAAGTATTCTGCGCATGTGTATGTTATATGACCGTCTATAATTGACCTTTTGTATCACATTATATATACATATATTATATTATATAAATACACACACCGATACATATTATAAAGGGAAAATTTTAAGTAACGCATGTGTGTATGATGTGAGTGTATGTGTATGTGTAGGTGTAGGTGTAGGTGTAGGTGTATAGGTGTAGGTGTAGGTGTAGGTGTAGGTGTATGTGTAGGTGTATGTGTATGTGTATGTGTGTATCCACCCAAAAATTCACACACGAACAACACGGTAGAAGACGAGATAATTTTTTTTTGACTTGCTTCCACACATAACATGACACAACATGTCGTGACAAAGTTACAACCAACTCGGGAACCACTTGTTCGGGGATGACCACAAGGTCGGCACGGAAGCGTTCACACCCAAAAGGATAATACTTTTTTTTCTTTTTGACAAGACAACATAGAAGTCCAATCACGAGAACACACTTACAGATTAGGGCCAACCACAATGAGATATTCTTGAGGTTATTTATTTTAAAGGGACATCTTGCAATTCTTAGCTTACGCCAAGGAGGCTCAAGATATGATCCGTATAATTCAACTTGCCAAGCCAAGTTTATTCCTTTGACAACTTTGAGTAATTATCTTTAAATCTTCTCTATTATGAAATTTATTTTCTTAATTCGTTTATCAAGAAAAAGAGTATTTAAATTCCACAAGGCCATCTGCTCACCACTAACACTACTAAGATTCATTCTTGCCACAAGACAACATGGTTTTAAGTTCAACACACTTAAGAGAAGAGATCTGAGGTGCCTTGGAAAAGGGTTAGAGGGAGAAGGTTGAGATGAAACATCTTTAGGACCTCATTAGTTATTGCCGGTATTTAATTGAAGCTAGGGCTCTTAACCAGAATTATCAACAACTTTACTTGAGGCCCATTAAAAGTATTAACAAGGAGTAAAAATTTACTTTCCAAATGGCGGTGAGAAAGATGGTGAGGTCTCAATTTGTTTTCTACGGCTTATTAAATCTTATCATCTTCAAACAACTAACAGTTCATTTCACCTTAGGGTCATTTTACAAATTTCACCATAAAAGGAATAATGTTCACTAGAGGAGCTAGGGTTATCATGTTATAAAGTTTACCTACAATGATATTCTTGCCCTTAATTACTTAAACAATTTCTTGCTCTCAATTTGGTGACCCCTACGTTACTTTATTTGAATACAAATTTTAATTTAACTTCGGAAGTATTAAACAATCCTAAGTTAGTTTACTTATGACACTTTATTACTAAGTCATAAAGAGGTTTAACTCAAAATTTATTCTCAAGGTAAAGTTGTAGCAACACTCATTTACAAGAACAAAACAAGATTACATCAATTCTTAAAATACTGATACTCCAACAAAGTCACTCAACAACAATAACCAAATTTTCTTATAATTTCAAAGATGGTCAAAAATTACAAGGTTTCCAAAGTTCAGATGACAAAGTCCACAATACATAATACTAAGACATTAATCCTTTCTAAACTTTCCCTTTGGCGTTAACAATAGTTGAACAACATAAAAAGGTTTTGAGCAAAGGAACTTCTCAACTGAGGTTGATGACAAAAGTCTACAAGTCTATCCCTCATCTACACACAAAAATCCATCTGCAACAAATTTTCTACAAGAGTCAGTTCACGAGAACTGAGCAAGATAAGGCTACACAAACCCACCATAACTGTTATCTATCAATACCATGAAAAGAAGCACTTTATTACGAGAATTTGGGTCAAACCTCTAAACACTATCAACACTTCAAGTTATAATAAGTTTCCACCATGCCAAACAAGGAAGAAGACCATGTACTTCCGTTAGGAGTAAAGACAACGAAAATATAACAACTGAAAGAGAAAGGCCCTTGGCCCTATAAGGAGAAATAACCAATCTAACAAAGCAGGATTCCCACCAAGTAAATAATTAAATAACAATCACAAGAGTGCGATTTGATATAAAGTACCAACCATCAGAATTTTATCACAGGTACCAAATGCATAGGTTATAATATTATATTTCTAGAAGAACAAGAGTTAATCGGCCCAAGAAAAGGGAAACCACGGTTCCAAGAATTAACACAAAAGCCATGTATAAATGATTTTCAAACCTGAAATCACATAGAGTATCCACACAACATAAGTTTGAAGCATAAGCAAAGTAAACTAGTTTTGGCCACTAACTCCAGATATTTCCCAATCATTCAAGAAGGCCGATGCCTTGTAGGCTAGTAGCAATCACGAGAGAGAAGAAAAAGTCAAATCGACCAAGAGTATACGAAAATGTCATCAACAACTTTTATAACCCTAAAAATTTACAACACTCCACATCAATTATTAGAGTTCAGTTAATTTAAAATAAATTTCCTATTTCCCAAAACAACAATATTTTTAAGGCAACCCTTGGTAACATAAACAACCGTTCAAACAAAGGTACAACATAAACTACTAAGTTCCATTATCAAAACAATCCTTTACTGCTTTATAGCTCCATCATACTATTGATTGCAAGAAAGTTTTTTCCCAAGGTTGACAACATTCAAGGCAATTTTCATCACAAAACATTAAGGTACATATGTGCATATAAGCTGTCCAATCCTAATTAACAACACAGTCATAATAAATGGGAGGAAACACAAGTTAGAAGACTAGATTATTTCACCAACAATCTTCCGAGAGGGAAGAAGACCAAAAATAATTCTAGAAATAGCGGGGGTACTAGAGTTGCACAATTAAGACCTCGAACATAGCTAAAAAAAAACTAGTTACGATTCAAGATGAAGGGGGCAGTCAAAGTACCTCCTAAGAATGGCTATAAAACCTAGGAACCAGGCTGAAGCTACGTAGGAGTCTAAACACTCGAGGTTGAAACACGATGCACGCAAACTAAAACATTCTAAAAGTTTTAACACCGAATCTCTAACCTGAAATAGTCCAAGCGTTGATTACACTAATCCTGCAACCTTTCCTTTTCGATGCCAAAAGGGTTGTTAGGTGGCTTGAGAGATCATTAACAATATATGTCAAAAGACAAAGAAGGACAACCTTGGTTGATAGGAAGGAACTTCATAGTTATTGCACGCTTACAATAACGACTGCTAAAAACTAGCTGGAACAAATAATAACTGGAACTCTATCGTAGAGAAGAGTACATATATATATATATATATATATATATATATAAGGAAGATCGATCACTCGAGCCGAGAAAAAAAACATACACCCAAGGAAGAGAACACTTGCATGCTTTCCTCTAACATACAGGCAATGGTAATAGCTAAACAAGAAGAAAGCAAGTAGAAAGGAGAGACCGACTGAAAAGAAGACAACCAATTCAAAGAAATGGTGGTTCGATTTCACGATGAAATAAATATAGCAACGGTAGAAAAGTGTAGGAATATCTTGCCTATTTCTCCAGCTTCAACAGGTCGTACAGACTCCGCACGGGCCAGCATAAAAACTGCATCAAGCTTCAACATAAGCTCCAAAAGGATTTAACCTTCATGATTTAGTGATTGAAATATTATAAATGATTTACACCTACATTATCCTAGACAGAGCAAGCATTATAGAAAACTATATCTTTAATATCTGCTCATAAGAACATGCAGACCTGATTCAAATGTGGCACAAGAAATTGTAGCATTAATGTAGAAGATATCGATGCATTATCAGTTCATTCATATGCACAAAGATTAAGCTATGAATGCAGGAATGAAATACCAATAGCATGAGACAAGGATGTGAGTACTGCTGCTGGCGATGTCAATGGGCCAAATGTGATAACTGGATAGACTGATGGGGCAGAAAATTTAACAGTTGAGTCCTTTCACAAAACCACCTCACACCACCTCGTAGTGTCAGCTAGAATCCCATAAGCTTCCCCATTTGGAAAAATAGCCAACACCCATGGGTGGGACTGATATAGAGATGTCGTACTATCACCATAACCCCAAGCATCAGTGTTCCACGTAAAGACACGCTTGCCTGTTCGCTCGAGGGAACCACTAACCTCTCCAGTGCCATATAAAGAAGAGCCATGAGGGAGCTCAATGGTGACAACTTGTTGGCCATGCACGCACTCACAAGATGGGATATAATCTGGCACCTTGTTTATAGAAAACTTCAAGAGTATCTCTAAATTTAGGATCAAAAAAAAAGATATGCTTTGAAACGCATTTTTCTTTGAATCTCCATCACAATCAAAGCGATAAATACCTTCTTCAAGTATAGGCATGAAAACCATTTGTCTTGAGCACTCCAAGTTACTAGCTCCCTGTGGATCATCCTGGCCAATCATTCTTGATGTACACTGCCGATCCTTCAAGTACGGTAAATTAATGTGCTGGACTTTTTCCTTCGAATACTGATCTCCGCCTCCTAAAGTTGTACTGTCGGCTTGAAATTCTACGGGATTTGAAGCAAAACTTCCGACGATTCTGCCATGCCGAAAAGAAGGATTTCACCTCTTTGAGACTCTCTTCCATGAGTTACATCGTAAAACAAGTAAGGTCTCAATAGAGAATCTTTGCAATAAAATTCGTCAGGTCTCCTGGTAACACTTTCACTGTCACATAGTCGATTTTGATAAAATATCTTGAAGGAGAATCTCGAATTTGAGGATGCATTCGATACTGAATAGATAACAACATAGTTGGACATCCTGCTTGGTGGAGGCGCTCACAAAGGCTTCGACTAAACTGCAACATGCCTGCCACTCGGCTAAGCCTGTCATTGCAGAAATTTATTCTTGAGGCTCTCCGACCAGAACACACCTCGCAGCACCCAATGAAAGTGGAGGTAACACGCCTACCTCACTAGCTTGTAGCTTCATCTAACACCACGCGCAGGGAAGAACTCAGACCAAAAGTCCCAGATAGAAAGAGTATTGCGGCCAGAAGAAAACAACACACACACGCAGCAAGGAGAAGAAATCAGAGTAGGAAGAATAAATCCAACCCAAACAGGTACGCGGCCAGCAGGTAAAAAGGCGTCCAAAAAGTCTTGCGCACTCACCAAAAATCCATGCAGCAACAACAAGAAATCCGGGAAAGATTTGCTAGAACAACCAAAATTAAAGTATGCGGCCCACTACCAAAAGGGAAGAGATATTTCTTACCCACAGCACGTGGGGCAAACCAAGCATAAATGAAATAATTAAAGAAGTAGGTGGCCTTCATTCCCATGCACCCACTTTTCCAGATAACAACAAAATTCAACAAGAATCCACGCAAAAAAACAAGAGATGGCGACCCAGAAGAGAGTGGTCAAAGCATTAGGAAAAATGTGTTTCAGCCTGCACATACAATCAATAAAATAAAGGGAAAAAGACTACCACCATGCCACGCCAAGTATGGCATAAATGAGAAACAATAAAGCAAACAGGTGGCCAACAAACTCCACCCACCCACTAACTAGAAGACAAGGAAAAAGGAATTCAAAGAGAGGAAAAGGAACCCACATCAGCTCACGCCAAGCAGCAGAGAAAATTGACCAAAAGATTTACAAGCCGGTGGAGTGAAATTATAATTTCTTTTAATTATAATATAAATGATTGAAACGACAAGAAACATGCCTAAACAACCAAGGGGATAAACTAGATGTTAAAGTTCGAAGGTGAACACGAAGCAAAGACCGACCATGGAGCCAAGACATCAGAATTACACACAGCCGTTCGACGCTCCACAAGAGGGTCATAGAGACAAGAACTAGGGTACACGCCGAACGGGGCATTACAATATGTGTATGTGTATGTGTATGTGTATGTGTATGTGTATGTGTATGTGTATGTGTATGTGTATGTGTATGTGTATGTGTATGTGTATGTGTATGTGTATGTGTATGTGTATGTGTATGTGTATGTGTATGTGTATGTGTATGTGTATGTGTATGTGTATGTATGGGGGCATGTATATGTATAATTAAAATTGTATTTCATTTTTCTTAGAATATTTTTTAATCTAAATTATAAAAACTTGAATGTGAAATGAGATAAATTGAGGCGATAAATAATATAATAAAATTAATACAAAATATTATTAGATTCTACATACATGCATGTATACATGCAGGTGTATGCACATAAACACAACCAATTATGTATATGAGCGTTTATGTATGTAGGTATATACATACTTGTGTACATATGTATATGTGTATGTGTAAGTGTATACTTAAAATTGTCCTTCATTTTCTTGTTGGAAAATTGTATTAATTTAAATTGTAAAAACTTGAATGTGAAGTGAGATAAAGTAAAATAAGTTGAAGTGATAAATAATATAGAGACTATTACAAAATATTATTAGATTCTACATACATATTTACATTACAAAAATTGTAAAAATAATTAATTCTCATATTTAAAGATGGGTTATATTTTTCGTTACACTCTTAAAAATAGGTAGTATATTATTTTGGCAAATTCTTGGCAAGTTTCATTACTTCATTAATTTAAAATTTTAATTAATTTTCTAGAAATGTGAAAGATGTTATGCATGGTTGAAAATTAAAATTTTGCAGATGCATGATACGAGTTTAGAAGAACAATTTAGATATTTAAAAGTCTCCTAATATGATAAGTGTCATTGTTTATTGAGTTTTATATGTTGTCAAAGACTAAGTCTATGAACTAGTGTCGAGATACTTTTATAAAAATGAAGTTTTAAGGGACGTAGAAGTAGACCAAACCTACCAACTAATGTGGAGTTAATTTTTTGAAGGTATGAAAAATTTGGAATCGTAGAAACAATTTTAAAAAGTCTTGAAAAATTACAGCTCACTAAGATTTTTATTAAAATTATGAATCTACAAGTAATGAGAGTGAAAATCCTAACAAGTAAACATCCAAATCTTCCAATCAATAGATTATTAGGACTCTACGAGGGAAAGCTCCATAATGCCATAACACTTGTGGCATAAGATTCATGGTATAATAGGGTCTATGTGTTGTCATGCAAATAACATTACCTACAAGAAATGAAGCTTTTGGTGGACATGTGCTAAATAGTTTCAAGAATAAATGAGGCTTATAAAAGTTTCTTCGCAATGATATGAGGGTCATAGGCCTAAAAATGATAAGAAATATAAATAATCAATTGTGGGAGGCCTTCCCTCGCCATAATAACAAATATTTCAAGAGTTTCCCAATTATAACTATAGAATACCTAGGACAACTCCTCTTTCTTAAGGACATACCAATCTACGCATAGAAACCTTTTTATCAAACATTGTTGTAAACATTTGATTTAGTTATGATGTTGGAAAACAATTTCAATTGGTAAGGATGCAACACAATAAAATTATCATTCGAAATTTATTAACTAACAATATGAGAAATGTAGACCTAACAAAAGAGGATTTGAAGCTTTTCATGTCGGGAAAAATTCCATCATGTCTACAAAAGAATATAAGTCTTTAAAACGTAATTGGTCTATATGCAAAACTAAGACTTTAATAATGTTGTACAATAATCAAATACTAAGATTTTTACTAATTGAAATTGCATTTTAAAGGAAACTAGAATAGAGTAGACTAGTGATCTTTTCTAGCTTCAATGACATTCGCATTGGAGAAAATAGTGTTTTTGTGTAAATGACAAAAATATATATTGATGTCTAATTTATGGACGAAAATATGATTAGTTAATAATGTTCCATTCACATTGTCTATAATTCATAATCAAAACTCCTGATCTATTTAATTATATAATTATTTTTTCAAAATAAAAATTACTCTTACTATTATAAAATATCATCAACCCAACTTATTTACTAATTCTACTATGATAATCCTGAACAAATGCCACTAAAACTAACATAAAAGCGAACAAAATTCAAAAAATATGACAACAGTTACGGCATCAATACATAGCCGGCTCTACATAAGAGCCTGGAACCAAGAAACTCGTAAACAAGCAAAAAAAAATCAACTGGACAATGGCGGACGTGACAAATTTGTCTTTCGTGTATGGCATTTTGGGAGTGTTTTTTCAGGAGGGGATCCGTGGTAAGTGCCAAATTAACAGCCGGTCAATGCCAATTCACCGGCAGTTTTATATATTAGCCGTTAGTTTAATGAAAAAGACACGGTTCAATCGAGGTAAGGGCGTTTATTTCAAAGATACAGAAGTCAAGCAGGCCGTCCGTTTCATATAAAGAAAAAACCTCCGAAGAGATGCTGAAATTGTAGAGACGTGAAGAAAATATGGGGCGAGATTGGGCACCTGAGATAATAGGAACTATTCTATTTGTACTGCTAACGCCGGGGTTGCTATTTCAAATTCCTGCAAAGGGCAAGTTTATAGCGTTTTGCAACTTACAGACCAGTGGCCCCTCCATAGTGGTTCATACCATTATTTTTTCGCACTCATGACTATATTCCTTATTGCAATTGGAATTTCCATAGTCATTGGCTGAACACAATGATTTTCACTTCTAAATAAATTTTCAGTGTACTTTAGGTTTCTTATTTGGTTGGGAATTTTTCGGGTCAAAATTTCATTCCAGAAGTCTTACAACCTATAATCTCTCTAGCTCCAACCTATTACTCTCTAGCTCAAAATTTGATTGCCGTGTTTGTGCTTTATAGCTCCAACACGGCAATCACGTTACGACTGTATAATTGTGATTTATTTTGGGAAGTTAGAAAATTGTGTGATTCAAAGTTTCAAACAAACTTGGATACATGAAAATTCATTATAACCATATGCTTGTATCTTATATTTATGTAAATATTGTTATTTGCTCAGGTAAATTATAACTATGAATCGTAAATTCAAAGCATATTAAATCCAAGGAAATTGCAATTGCATGGCTATATATTGTAAAGAATATCTAAATTGTAACATATTTAAATTTGAGAGATTCGGACTTCAATTTTAATGTTTGTGTTAGATTTTTCTATATTATAGTGATTTAATTTTAATATATTTATTTGAATATTTTATTATTACAAATGATGCGAATTAAAGTGTATGATTGTGAGACTGAAAAATCTTTCAAGAAAAAGAAAAAGAGTCCAACTAAACGTGAACAACTCATAGATATTAATTTTTTTGTAAAGCTCTAAATAAGGTAATTAATTTCTTTAAAAAAACATTGTTATTAATAGGGGATAATTATGTATAAACTTATTGGTTTGGTTTTGTACACTTATTTTTGTAAAGAGAAATAGTCCAATAAATATTTGTTTCTAGTAAGTTGTATTTAGATATAATGTACTTTTAGGCACTAATTCTAATAAGAGAGAAAATATGTTGCGATGATTTTTGTACTACAACTTAATTCAATGATATGATTCTTTTGACTATGATCTTTAGGTGCGTGTATCAAAAGAATAGATATCTAGCATCAATGTTTTATGTTGAAGAGAAACAACTCAAGCTTTATGATAAGCGTGTTAACAATGCTTTGCACTAAGATTTATGCAATTGTTTATCAATGTATTTTTTCTTCATTATAATACTCAATGGTAGTACATCAAAGTAGGGACACGAAAAGGATCTCAATTAATATCCTATTTAGTATATGCAACTATATGATATTTTTATTAAACAAGAAAAATTATGAGAAATGTAGGACCGATTGCGAAGGACTCACAAGTATAGATAAACTTAGTTGAAAGAAAAATCAATACCTAAACATGTATACAAAAGGTACCTGGTCATAGAATGTAAATAATAGAATTAGAATGTCGAATATTATTTTCTCCCATACATTGTATTTTGTATCCTATATACATTGTGATTCGTAAACCACTTTAAACTTGTCAAGTTACAATTCAATTTACAAATGGATACTTAAAAACTAATCATTTTCCTGAATTTAAGAATACGAATTGCTTAAAATCTGCTCCAAAAGTGATTAAATGTGATCAAAACTAAATCAAAATTGATTTTAACTTTAATCATTTCCAATTGCATGTTGAAGGATCAAATACTCTTTTCCCAAATTTATTTTAAAATTTTTATAATTCTACCAAAATTAATTTAAATATTATTTAAATCAGCACAAAATCAAAATAAATCGATGCTGGCGAACACAAATATCCAAATTGATAAAAGAGATCACCCATTGATCGGCCTACGCCTCCGAGATAGCTTATAACTTCATCTAATCCATTAATAAATCAATTTACAGTTCTTGTACGGTGAATAAACTTACTAATAATAAAAAAATTAAACGTACAAAAATGTGTTTAACGGACCTTCGAAAAGACTCGATCTCAATCGCAATGTCCTCCACCTTCTGTAGCACTTGCATAATCCATTTCCCGTGTTCTACGTCAAAATCATCCACAAATACTTCATAATGATGTAAATAACACACCAATCAAGAAAATAAAATGTTTGGGAATAGTGTCTAGAAATTATAAGCAACTTTCTAGTTTTGTAGAAATCCTTAAAATGTCTCTAAATGGGCAAAAATGTAAAAATACAAAATTGCCCTTTTAGGGACCATACAAAGTCATACCAAGAGTTTCCTTCAAATAAAACAAAGCACCTTTTTATCTTTGTCGGGAACATGTAGATGGGTTTTTTGGGGTGCCTTTTTTTTTCTTTAGGCGGGATTTCAAATCCCCTTCTAGCGCCTCCACTATACAACATGCATGGACTTCCCCATTTAGTCACACCTTGGGAGCATTTAGATGGGAATGGTTGTTTAAAAATAGGGAAATGGCATATGTTTATTGTATTGAAAGATGTTTTTGCTAGTTGTAAGTGTGTAGTGCATTAGGCATGTGTGGAGCGCATAAGGTTAAAATGTGTATACACATAGAGTTTAATGTGGAGTAATGTGGTTAAAATATGTTTGGTTGTGGCAATGTGGGAATGTATGTTCCCAAATTGGAATGTGGACAATGAGGTGTCGCAAGCCACGTAGTGGCATGAGGACCACTATGTGAACCTCTCCAAAATCTCCAAATCTTTTGAGCTCTATCTTGCTATGTTTCATGACAATAAGGCACAAAATAATATAGCATAAACTACATTGGAATTAGAAAAATTAAAATCGTGCTAATATACCATGATGGTTGGGTCTCCTTTAAAGCAAGACCCCATTTTTGCGAATAAAACCAAACACGTCCACAATCACTTTTTCTTGATCAAATCTAAAACATGCAAATAAGCTTTGTGCACGAGCTAGTACTGCAGAGACTGCGCTTCTTTGTTGACCTAGTTTGAACATGAATTTTGACCAATGGTATCAGGAGAATACAATGTCCGATTCATGCATTCCAATAGGCTTTAGAAAGCTATCAAGTTTTTTTGTCTTGTAATGTTTTAGGGATACTTAGAGAACTTTTGAACATCCATAATCGACCTTTGTATCACATTATATATACATATATTATATTATATAAATACACACCGATACATATTATAAAGGGGACAATTTTAAGTACACGCATGTTTGTATTATGTGAGAGTGTACATATACGTGTATGTGTATGTATATGTATATGTATATGTATGGGGGCATGTCATGTATAATTAAAATTGTATTTCATTTTTATTAGAATATTGTTTTAATCTAAATTCTAAAAAACTTGAATGTGAAATGAGATAATTTGAGGTGATAAATTATATAATAAAATTAGTATGGAATATTATTAGATTTACATACATACATGTATACAGTGTATGCACATAAACATAACTACTTATGTGTATGTTTATGTATGTAGGTATATACATACATGTGTACATATGTATATGTGTATGTGTATGTGTATACTTAAAATTGTCCTTCATTTTCTTCTTGGAAAATTATATTAATTTAAATTGTAAAAACTTGAATGTGAAGTGACATAAAGTGAAATAAGTAGAAGTGATAAATAATATAAAGAATATTGCAAAATATTATTAGATTCTACATACATATTTCCATTACAAAAATTGTAAGAATAATTCATTCTCATATTTAAAGATGGATTATATTTTCGTTACACTCTTAAAAGCAGGTAGTATATTATTTTGGTTAATTCTGGCAAGTTTCATTACTTCATTAATTTAAAATTTTAATTAATTCTATAGAAATGGGAAAGATTTTATGCATGGTTGAAAATTGGAATTTTGCATATGCATGATACATAGTTTAGAAGCACAATTTAGATATTTAAGTCTCCTTATATGATAAGTGTCATTGTTTATTGAGTTTTATATGTTGTCAAAGACTAAGTCTATGAACTAGTGTGGAGATACTTTTATAATAAATGAAGTTTTTAAGGGACGTAGAAGTAGTAGAAGTAGACCAAACCTACTAACTAATGTGGAGTTAATTGTTTGAAGGTATTAAAAATTTGGAGTCTTAGAAACAATTCTAAAAAGTATTGAAAATTAGCTCACTAAGGTTTTTATTAAAATTATGAATCTACAAAGAAAGAGAGTGGAAAGCCTACCAAGTAAGCATACAAATCTTCCAATCAATGAATTATTAGGACTCTAGGAGGGAGAACTCCGTAATGCCATGACACTTGTTGGCATAAGATACATGATATATTGGGGTTTATGTGTTGTCACAAATAACATTACCTACAAGAAATGAAGGATCTTGATGATCATGTGCTAAATAGTTTCCAAGAATAAATGAGGCTTATAAAAGTTTCTTCATGATGATATGAGGTTCATAGGCCTAAAAATGATAAGAAATATAAATAATCAATTGTGGGAGGCCTTCCTCACCATAATAACAAATATTTCAAGAGTTTCCCAATTATAACTATAGAATACAGGACAACTCCTCTTGCTTAAGGACATACCAATATACGTATAGAAACCATTTTATCAAACATTATTGTAAACATTTGACTTAGTTATAACGTTGGAAAACAATTTCAATTGGTAAGGGTGCAACACAAAACAATTATCGTTAAGAAATTTATTAACTAACAATATTAGAAATGTAGACCTAACAAAAGAGGATTTGAATCTTTTCATGTTAGGAACAAATTCCATCATGTCTACAAAAGAATATAAGTCTTTAAAAACGTAATTGGTCTATGCAAAACTAAGACTTTAATAATGTTGTAAAATAATCAAATACTAAGATTTTTACTAATTGTAACTGCATTTTAAAGGAAATTAGAATAGAGTAGACAAGTGATCTTTTCTAGCTTCAATGACATTCGAGTTGGAGAAAATAGTGTTTTTGTGTAAATGACAAAAATATATATTGGCATCTAATTTATAGACGAAAATATGATTAGTTAATAATGTTCCATTCACATTGTCTATAATTCATAATTAAAAACTCCTCATATATTTAATTATATAATTATTTTTTCAAAATAAAAATTACTCTTAACTATTATAAAATATTATCAACCCAACTTATTTACTAATTCTACCATGATAATCCTGAACAAATGCCACTAAAACTAACATAAGAGCGAACAAAATTCAAAAAATATGACAACAGCTACGGCATCAATGCATAGCCGGCTCTACATAAGAGCCTGGAATCAAGAAACTCGTAAACAAGATAAAAAAACATCAACTGGACAATGGCGGACGTTACAAATTTGTCTTTCGTGTATGGCATTTTGGGGGAGTGTTTGTTCAGGAGGGGATCCTGTGATAAGTGCCAAATTAACAGCCAGTCAATGCCAATTCACCGGTTGTTTTATATATTAGCCGTTAGTTTAAGGAAAAAGACACGATTCAATCGAGGTAAGGGCGTTTATTTCAAAGATACAGTAGTCAAGCAGGCCGTCCGTTTCATATAAAGAAAAAACCTCCGAAGAGATGCTGAAATTGTAGAGACGTGAAGAAAATATGGGGCGAGATTGGGCACCTGAGATAATACGAACTATTCTATTTGTACTGCTAACGCCGGGGTTGCTGTTTCAAATTCCTGCAAAGGGCAAATTTATAGCGTTTTGCAACTTACAGACCAGTGCCCCTCCATAGTGGTTCATACCATTATTTTTTTCGCACTCATGACTATATTCCTTATTGCAATTGGAATTTCAATAATCATCGGCTGAACACTACGATTTTCAGTTCTAAATAAATTTTCAGTGTTCTTTTAGGTTTCTTATTGAGGTGGGATTTTTCAATGGAGGCAAAATTCATTTCAAAAGTCTTACCACCTATAATCTCGGTGTTTTGTGTAGCCCAGGGCAATCACGTTATGATTGTATAATTGTGATATTTATTTGAAGTTATAAAAATTGGGTGATTCAAATTAGTTTCAAATAAAGCTGGATACTTGAAAATTTATTATAACCATATTTATGTAAATATTTTCATGTACTGTAAATTATAACTATATTGAAAACTAGCATAGATATCTTAAATACATCTATCTAAAAGACACGGAGAGGTGCCTATACTAGGATTCTCATGTAAGTTAAATAGACACATGTATTTAAGATATCTATGCTAGTTAAATTTTAATTACAAATATAAAACATTTATTCATATGTTTTATTTATAAAACACATCTAAAAGTAAAAACCAAAATAAAATAAAACTAACCTTAAAGTAAAAATGTATCTAAAATTAAAAAATAAAATAATAAAAACCACCCAAAATTAAAAATACATTTAAAAGTAAAAACTAAAAAAATATTTAAAAACTATAGATTCACACTTATTCACACCTATTATTTATTCGGCACTAAATATCTTAACACTTGTTATATTTGAGGTCCTTCGGGTAATAACCCCACACAATTATTTACCCATTAACATTGTCAGCAAATAAATAAAAATTCAATCAATGCATGTAATTTCACTCCTTGTCTGCCACTATCGTACACCTCTCGGAGCAAAAATTCAATGCATATTGAATTGAAGGAAATTGCAATGGGATAGTTAATCTAAAAAAGATTTATAATGAATTGAAGGAAATTGCAATGGGATAGTTAATATAAAGAAGATTTATAATGAATTGAATGAAATTGCAATGGCATAGCTAATGTAAAGAAGATTTATTTTAAAAACTATAGAGAAATGCTAATTTTAATGATTTTTGTTTTGGTATTTTTATATATCATATTAATTAATAATTTTATTACATATTTTTGAATTCTTTGTTATTACAAATGGTATCAATTTATGTGTATCATTGTGTAAGACTATAAAAAATAGTAATCGTATATGTAATGTATGATGGAAATCTTGAAGGGGATCTATTGAGGAAGTCCTGTAATGTCCACTCCTCTTTCATATTTATCTTGTTACGCTATTATTATTGTGGACTAGAGACACGAACATTTTTGTTGTATTTGATTAGCATACATTGATAGACGGACATTATTAGTATGTTATGACATATAATATAGATGGTATGGACTACTAGCAGACATTCATAGATGATGATCTAGTATGGTTTCATTGTATATCACTGACACTTTAGATTTTGGATGATGGTGATTATATTTAGATGTTGGACTAACCTTATGATCTTATTGATGTTATGATTTATCAAAATTGAGATGTTCAGTGATTTCAAATAATTGATAGAACTTCCTAATTCTAATGATGAGGATATAGCTTCATTTATGATGTTTTTGGATGATATGTGTGTGTATGTTTTATTTATTGATGTATTTGATGTGGCCTTGAGGCCGAAGGGGTATTGTTGGATTGGTTGTAGGGAATCATATCACGACAACAAGAAGGGGGTTAGGAGACCAACAATGGAGGAATGTTGGATATTCGCAATGTGGTCACCTTGGCAATTTCGTGTCTTGTGTATTGTTTTGTTCTTTTGTAGTGCCCACTTCCCTTTAACACTTATTATGTTTTGATTTAGACTAATGTTGACTATAGACATGGATATTATTGTATCATTTTGACTTAGCATGATGTTAGATGATAGAGATGCTTTGACTATTGATGGATTGTGATTCATAGTATGATTTGTGTGGATTCTTAGAGAGATATTTTATATTTATGATGATGCGTTGTTGACATATATGTGTATTAATGACATTCGGCATTCTCGTCATGTTGAGTAGGATTTAGCATTTGAACTAATCTTGTGATCTTATTGGTATTAATGAAATATAGAATTGAGATGTTGTGGAATTTTAAAATAATAGCATTGTTAGTATAGATGATGATTTAATTTACATAGGGATGATTATTAAGTTGTATGCGTATATTTTATCTTGGACGTTTTGATGTAGCCACGAGGCCGAAGGAGGTATTGTTTGATTTTACAAGTAATTAAATCACAAAAATCAAAGGGAGATCGAGACCAACCACAACGGAATACTTTTGGATGGATACGACAATGGTCACCATGGCAACTTGTGTAATGTTATTCTTTTGTTATTTTTTGTTAGGAGGTCCTCATGGGGGGATGACATCTAATTGTGACCAAGGGTGTTTGTGTTATTCTTTTCTTTCTTTTATTTAAATTTAGAGTATGTGATTTAATTTGTGATGTAATTCTCTTTTATATTTTTTTATTAATGTGTCTTAATTAAGTGAACTAATCATGTTATTAAGATAATTATGGATGTTACAAAAAGGAGTCATTTATTAGAGTAATTGGTTCTTTAGTTCTTTTTTTTTTAGTGGAGTTCATGTGATCTTGAGTGTTATACACTCTACCCTACTTGGGAAATTCAGATTTGGGCTTAAGGGCCATTTTTGGAGGATTATGGGACAAGTTAAACTTGTAACACACCTCTTAATTTATTATACCAAACCTACCTATGGTTTGGGGGTCAAAATTAGACCCCATTATGTGTTTTGTAAGGCAAAAGGAGATATTTAATTACACTTTTTTACATGGGTTTTAATTATTTTCCTTAAGGGATGTGGGTTGGATTTGTGTGTATAAGAGGTTTTCATTCCTCTCAACCACCCATTAATTATGCATTGGGGTTAAGTTTTGACTTGTGATGTGAAGATTTGAGGATGAGTGATGTGGCATCTAAATGGAGCCACCTCACCCTCCTCTTTCCTTTTTCTATATATGCAAGTTTAATTGTTTGTTTGGGGGTTACTTCATTTCTTTTAGTGCTGTTGTATTTTGGGAGTTGAGAATCTTGGAGTCGCTTGTTGAATTCTTGGAGATTTTTGGTGTTGGATTGAGCTTGAAGGAGCTTGGATTGTGTCTTCTTTGTCAAGTTCTTACCATGGAAAGATAGGAGCTACACTCCTTTACTTGTTTTGTTTTCATGTGTGTGTATATTTTATATGTATGTGAATGAGCTATGTGCTTATTGGGGTCTTGGGTAGAATGCCTAAGTAAGGTATAGGAGAAGGCTATGGGGAAATATATATGTAGGGAGGAATAAGAGTTCATTTTATGTTGGGAGGGAGTTGGGTTGGGTACCCCACCTTAGATAAATGAATGTTTGCATTCCTTACTTGATTTTGAGGAGACATAAGAGGTTGTAGGGAGGAATAAGAGAACATGGGAGGCATAAGAGGATCTTGAGGGAGGCATAAGAGTTGTGGAGGGTTTTGAGATATTTTTGGAGGGTTTTAAGGTGGGTACCCGATCTCATTGGGAGGCATTAGTGAGCTCCCCATAGATCCTTGTTCCATTGGCTTACATTTTAAAGCCTTGTGTATTTGTAAAGTTGTACTATTGTGTTTATTTTATTGTAATGAATGTGGTTGAAATGGTTGTGAATATTGTTTTTGTATTGTGGAAGCATTATGTAGTTTCCACATTTTGGATCCATCCCTTATTTCATTGTGGTCAGGCTGGGGCCAATGTGGAGGATTGCTTCTTCTCCTCATTGGATTTTTGGTTGGGTGGAGAGTGTTGCCTCTCCCTCATTTTTGTTGTTGTGATCAAGTGGAGAAATGGTGGAGCCTTTGTTGGATATTTGGGACTTGGAGCACTTGTAGAAGACTAAGAAATTGGATTCATTATAGATACCTTTCTTGTAAATTCCCACTTAATGTGGAAGACTTAAAGTATTGTATTTGAAAGAAAATTTGTATTGAATATTTGTTATTAAGTTGTAATGTATTGTTGGAAAGAGAAAAAAATTTAGGGAAGCAAGTTTTGATATAAGGGAAATGTGATTGAAATGAAAACAACTTGATATCATTTTAGTTGATTTGTAGTCTTCATTAGGTGTGTTGTTCCTATTTTAAAACTATGGGAAATATTATTATTAATTTCTTGTGTGAATGGTTGTAAACTTGTATTTTGTAAAAGCAAAGAAATATTTATTTCTATTGTATTACATGAAAGGCATAGGGTAGTGAAATAAACTATATCTTTTTATCTCCTTGTATTGGTTGAAAGAAAGTTTAAATCTTATATAAGTAAATGGAAAATCCCTTAAATCCTTCGTTGTTATTCATCTTGTCATATGATATATTGATTTCTTAAAATCTAGTTGAGCAAAGGAACTACATAGTTGCAAAGTAGACCTTAGATCTATTGATTATATAAATGCATTATTAAGTCAAAGTAACTTCATTTTAAATTAAATATCAAGAAAATAGTAGTGGTGGATGGAACAAAGTTTTAAACCAACACTTGGTAATATTTATAGCAACTTATAAAAGAGATTTTAAGTGCAAAGTTAAGATTAGAAAATAATATAAATATTTTTACTTCTTGATAATAATAGTGAAATTAAAATATTATTATATTTTTTTATTAATAATAATGGTGATATAATTAATATACCTTTAATGTGTGTGTGTGTGTGTGTGTGTGTGTGTGTGTGTGTGTGTGTAACACACACACACACACACACACACACACACACACACACACACACACACACACACACACACACACATACATACATACAAAACACAAAAAAAAAGTTAATAAAAAAACTAAGAAAATCACATTTACCTATGGCTACACGGCTTTGTATATTTTGTGGGGAAAAGGGTTGGGGAACCGCACCCCCACCCCATTAACAAATGGGATGGGGCGTGTGATCGACGATCCTCCTCCCCCAACCCCAAATACATTACTTACAAAACAATATACCCACCACTCACGCATTGCGTGGGTGCACATTGGTCATTCCACTCTCTGATTGCATAAACCCTTCAGTGGCGAACATATTAAATATTATATATATATATATATATATATATATATATATATATATATATATAATTTAATCACCGTATTTTTTTAATATGGGTTTTTTTTTTAATTTCATTTTAATAAAACCCGATATTCAAAAAGATCAATGATTAAATTATATATAATATATATATCTTTTTTTCTCAAGTATATACATACACTATTTTACCTATTTCCTCTAAAATGGGGCAAAACCCATATGCCCATTTGGGAAAATGCTAAATAATGAGATAAAAATAAATAAATAAATACATTGGAACCCTAGAAGAGGGTGTAAATAGAACAAGGAAGGAATGGAAGCTTTTGCAGCCATTCATGAGCTTGAGATTGCCTCTCATGGCTTTCCCCCTCTCCACCAATCTGCAAAAAACAAAAAGAAGAAACAATAAGTCAAAACAAAAGAGAGAAGAGCTTTCATAAGAAAACTTAGGGTTAGATGGATTCCCAAATCCAAGGGCCCCAAATGAATCCATCCAATGGATGGGATTCATCCCTACAAAAATTAGGTGGGAAGTGGGTGAGAGAAAATTCAAATTTAATTTGTATAGGTAGACTTCATTTGAGGCCACTCTAGTTTGTGCGGGAGGTGTTACTTTTTCCTAACCCTAGTGTCTTTTAGAGACCTTTTTACTTAATACAAATTCGACCCCTTTGTGGGTATTATAGAACTTCATTATTTAATTAATGAGACCACATTACCCTTGCGATTAACTAACCAAATTTTATTAAAGTGAAATTAAATTGTATTAAAGTAAGTTATAGAGAAGCCTAAGTCTTGTTGTAGAGTAACTAATTTTATTATAAGTTATTGAGATTTTATTTTATTTTTAAATGGGGATCTAAAGGAAAATTAACAATGTTAATTTCATGTAATTTTAGGCACGAGGATGTGACAACCGTAAATTGAAATCTTATTGCAAGTGTGTTTAAAAAAATATTCCATAATTTTTTTCCCTAGTTGACCTAGGTTTGCATTGGGAATCGTGTGAGTAATTTTGTGGGCGTTACACTTGGTATCGAGCCATGGGTTCAAAGCTTGGACCCTTGGGCACACTTAAAAACATGAAACGTGAGCACTAGACCTAGTGCAACTCTAAACCTAGAAAACAACATTGTGTGATATGTGTGTAATATTACGAACTTAGAAAAGCGAAATAAAACCTAGAATGATGAACTAACTCTCATATCATCTCGTAGAACAGTGCTCGGATTTCAAGAGGAGTTCTTACACATGACATAGACTTACCACCTCCTAGATCAAGAAGTACAAACCATATTGCCTCGAGATACTTCAGACGTTACATGATATTAATGTTGCTTTACGCGAGGGAGCCTTAGGTGGGGAACCTAGCTGCCAGGACAAAGATCCATCTCGTAAAGGCTCATGCACCATCCCGACACCGTGATGAGTATAGGGCAGAGAACTCCCACATGGAGTCATCCAAAAGAGAGTCACCACAGAGAGGCCTAGGAGACAGGACTGCAGGACACGAGAGGCAGATTTAGGAGCCCTAGGCAAGGTGTGATGATCATGTTGATAGACCTAAAGGTAGATAGACTATTACAAAAGATTTGGAGAAGAGAAGAAAATCCACGTAGATTAAGATATGCTAGCTAGGATCTCTTCGAGGAGTGGTTTAGGAGAAAATACTTATCCAGGAGGTTTATTTAGTAGAGGATAGACTAATCCCATGGCTTACGATAGGGATCCATGACCGTAGTAAAGTATGAGATTTGATTTCTTGACTTACTTCAATATGTCGACTATATGTAGGATGAGAAGGTCAGGATTCACAGGTTCATTAGGGTCTGAATTTGGATTTAGGAGGTGCGTTATGAATTCATTACCCACAGATCTTAGAGAGAGGTCGTTGAGAAGGCTTACATTACAGAGGAGACTAGGGGGAAGACTTAGGAGACTAGGGATGAGTGCGGAGCTGAATCCTACAGATGCAGGATAGAATATCAAGGGGTCAGATCCTCCTCCTCATGGTGGACATGGTTATGCACAGTCTTCATTCAAGCCACCATAGTAGCCACCTCAAAGCAATAATAAGTAGCAGGGAGACTCGTCCACCATTCAGACCTCCACAAAGATTTGACGCTCAGAGGGGACGGAGTATGGGGCCTCCCCTATAGGGGTTCCATTAGGACATAGGGTGCACCGAGAGCTCATTAAATAGGAGTTCACCAAAGAACAACATCAAGAAATCCAAAGCAAGATCATCGGGATCTACGGTATCGACCACTAGAGTACCAAGAGCCACATCCCATTGGAAGGGACCGAATAGTTGTTATGGATGCATATTCAGTAGATGGGTTTGAATATTACAGTTTTTTTATTTATCTTATGATTTATACCCTTTTGAGATTTATTAGTTTGGTTGTGATGGCACAGGTCATGAATTACAGAGACAAGACATTCATTGTTATATTGGTATTTATATCACCATATCAATTTCTTTCATACTACCCCCACTATTATTTACTCCATCCATTCCCTTTTGGAATTCACATCTAGATAGATCACAGAAATTGCTAGTGATAAATGGGCTGAAATGACAATGGATGGAGAGAATGAAACCCTTATGGGGAAAAATAATGATGAATATATACATCAATCCCTTTACGTTAAGTTGATTCATGTTTTCCTTGGTGCATGGTTGTATGGAAAAGTGGAAAACAAACTACATCTCATGTCATAAATTTCTTATTCACTCGTAGAGACATCATCTCAAATGAAAATACCATATTGAAAATTTTTGCGGGATGACAATACTTAGAATCAACAATCACATGTTAGGTGTGCGATGATAACGCCGAAAGAGAAATAATGGTAGGTAGAAAAGGAAATTGAAGCAAACTATGAAGTAGTGTGTATGGATCAAATTTTTTGACAACAAGTAAAGACAAAGAAGGTGGATGCAGAACAATTTTTCGTAAAAATTTTTGACGATGGAGCTAGTACACCATTAACAAGACATGTTTCAAAACCACAAATTTATACAAACTATGACTTTGCATTAACACTGAGAAAAATTTATTAGAAATCCATCTTCAACTTTCTTCAGGGTGAAGACATCCTAAGCACAAATGGGCTAGAGGGGAAGCGCTTCAGTAAATATCATGAGCTTCATTCTCGAATGCCATCACTTTTAAAAATCACATCATACTTGCTCACTCACGTTACATTGATGACACACCACCTCTGCGACTTGATGCCTTTCGATCCTGTCTCGCTTCTCCACCTTGAACATATTATTCTTCATTTCTCTTTCCACAATTGCATGTTCCTAGGTTTTAGGTGGATGTGGGATGTTTAGAAATATGATGCTTGGAGATTTCCATTAAACATGCCTTAGATGCAACAATGCTCAAGTAATTTTCTTTATTTCTCACTCTTGATTCTCTTTCCTTAAATTAAAGCTTTTTCTAGGTTTATCATTCCTTTCCTTGTCTAGAAAATCATGAGATTTTCATACATGGGGTCAGACGGAAAGCTTGAGTTCATTCTGAAAACAACATGTTCAAATGAATACACCCGCTCAGAGGAATGTGTTTGTGGACTTTATGCCGCCACAACGAGCTTACTATCATCATTGCCACAGTTAGTATGGCATCAAAAGTATCGTATCTACTGTTCTTTTCTCCATGTAGTTAACAAAAAAATAAAATTTGAATGGGAAAAATAGACAAATTTCAAAATAACTAACCACCCCGGCTTAAGCTATCTTCAAAACCAAAAGTGTAAGAACATGGAGAGCAATGCATCCTAAGAAGCATTTTCAGACCTGTCATTTTCCTTGCATAATAATAGAATAACTTTATTTGAAATCATCGCATCACTGCCACCACATCATTCAAGGGTAGGGACAAGTCAGATGAGAAGGACCCTCGAACTTGTACAATAGTTTTGGGCTCTCGCACACTCACACGCTAAATCCTAGGCTAACGTGGGAAATAAAAAAGATTACTATTGTAAATGAAATGTGTGTCACGTGTATGGTGGATGAGTGTGTGTACTTCATTGACCAACTTCTCATGATCATTGATTGTATGTCGTGGTGTTAGAGGGATGGGGATTTCCCGGTGAATACACCTTCCGATGTAACAAAAACAACCGTGTATTGTAGTCCATGGTGGGGTTAGTATCATTCTTCTAAGTTCGATTCGACTTGCTCGGGCATATGCCCCATGTGATGTGATTGGACTTTCTCACAGCAGTCAAGGGCCTAAAAATAATGAAACTTATTAGTAACACCTGGGTTAAATTTGACGGTCACCCCCACCCGTCAAGAAATTTTTTTGTGACGGTTTTGTAGTTAATATCACCTTGCATGTGACGTTTCATTTTTAATTTTGACTTTCATGATTTTCATATAAATATCAAAATTTATATTTTCATATAATAACACTATTTGAAGTAGAGATATTGTACGCAAAACCGAAATCTTATTCTATTATAAATATATATTAACATAGCTATAAAACACTAACATGTCATAATATTGTGGACGCATTTAATTTAAGATCATAATCATGCAACGAAATAATTTGTATAAAATGTATAGCCTAATTTAGCATTAAAATTAAATTTTCAATATAATTTTTATAATACAAAACAATATACATAAATTAAGAATTGATTTTTTTAAATTAAATGATACTTGATTAAAGATAATATATCTTTTCTATTGGTGAAGTCAATTAATGCAACATATTTGACAATACTTAGATGGGCTTCACTATCATATCATCCCAATACACGTTAATGTATATTCAAAATAATCAAATGTCTAATATCCTTTCCTATTCAAGAAAACATTTTAAACAAAGTATTATAACATCCTCAATACACACTAATAAATATTTGAAAAAACTCAAACATATATCACATATATCTTCAAAAAGATCAAATGTATATCATGGATTCACCACTTTTGACTTGAGAAAGTACCCTTAAACAATTTACATAAGTAGTGTAAACAAAATATCTAGTGTTCATGGGTTCATATGAAATACCCCATCATTACAAATATGTCAACACAAAACATTCTAAGATACTTCAAATCCTTCTTTGCTTTTCATCTTTCCAAATTTCATAAACTTTATTCCAGTCCACCTCTGATATATGAAGTCCTGTCAATGAAGCTCGCATCAAGGCATCCAATGTTTCCAATGAGAGCTTTGTTCTTCTTATATATTTTATTATATTTTGTCTTGAAAATCCTCTCTCACATCTGCAATTGTACTTGCTGGAATGGTAAGTATTGCTTGCCATAGTTTTGTCATGTTTGGAAAGCTTGTATGTGAATCTATAGCACAAAAAACCCTCCAAGCCTCCTTCATGCAGAATCCTTCACAACTAAAGTGAAGAGTATCAACAAAATTATACAACTCTTTTGAACAACCTTCAAAATCAAAAAAGGCTTTTCTTCTCCCTCACACAAAGTATGTTGTAAGTGTTCAAAAATTTTAAGAAGCCACCGCTTTGAGTTTTCTTCTCTAGTACATGCATCCTCTGAATAATGAAAAGGGCTAAACAACTTTATAGAATTGAAAAATGAAAGATCTGGGAATCTATCATTTAAACAATCTACAAGCTTTTGAACATATTCTTTCGCAAGTTTCTTACAGCTCTCTAGTGACCCATCAATTTGAGGCTTCAATGTTTGTTTCAGTGCATCAACATTATCATCACACACATTTGGAATTGCCACAAATCGAAGTTCATGCCTATGAATGTGTCCATCTTTATCAATAATCTCTAAATAACCATATTTAGAGGTCTCCAAAAATTTAGACAAGTAACTTGTGCCATTTGCAAAGTCATCGGTCCTTAGAAACCACCGCACAAATTTGTATAGTAGAATCTATGGTTGCCCCTAAAGATGTAACATCCACATTATCCTCTTGAAATTTTTTATTCAGTTTGTTTAGCTCGAACAATACATCTGCAAGCATATGTAAGAAAAATTGTACCGAGAAGATCCTAGCCTTATCATACCATGAGTCTCTCTTCTCATTTTTCCACAAAGTCAATAATGGAGGCATCAACACAATAAGTCTTTCAATAACCTGTCCTCTTGAGAGCCATCTAACCCCATGAATTTGAAGAGCTTGAAGTGTTTCAAGTTGCATGAGTTCCTGAAGAGCAATCAATTCATTATGTCTTTTGGTAGAATGTTGGACCCAAGAATATACCTTATTTGCCAACTTCTCAACAAACAACAATTCAGGTATTTTTTTAGCAGCATCTGATGCAGCTAAAGCCTCACGATGAGAAATGCAATGAATGCCTATAAGATTGTCAACATCTTTCTTCAAAAGAGTAACAAATCCATTTTCACTCCCCACCATTGATGAAGCACCATCTGTAGAAACTGCAATCAATCTTTTATTTGAAAGACCCCTTTCTTTATTCAAAACACAGATTGCATCATATATAGTTTTTCCTCATCCATCACACACATTTATGAGCTTTAAGAATTGTGAAATTGGTGGGCCCAACCCTTTTGATTCTAGAAAAGTAGCATAAACCACAAGGTGTTTCTCCAAGCTTCGATCAGTACTTTCATCCAACATCAAAGAAAACAATGGACTATCTAACATTTTTGCACTTTGTCTCTCTTCAAGATACTTAGATATGGAAAACAGGAAATCATTTGTAGCCATATGATTTGTATATGATCTATAATCCTTATTTTTCGGCATGTTTGGTGTTTCTAAGTACATTTCAAGAGAGCAAAGAGACTCATATTTTGAGAGGGGTAAGTCTTCTTGCACTGCCCAATAAACTAATTTCATGGTTGTGATTATTCTTTCTTTATTGGTGTCATCAATATTTGCAATGTGTTCTGGAATTGATTTTGCTTTGCCTTCATTTCCACATATCCATTTTGCTTGTGAAATTTTGTGGTTGTTTGAATCAGCATGAGTAACTATTGCATCATGTTACAAAGTAGTACAACTAATTCCTAGTTCCCCATGGTCCAACAGACTTGTGCTCTTCACAATATATGCATTTCATGACTGTTTTCCCTTCATGCATTCCACACCTTAACCACTTAAATTTCACTTTCCATTCATCTCTAAACCCTCTTTTTACTCTAGCCCTTTTTTTTGTTTTGTGTTGAAGCTTCTCCTCCTTCAAATTCCTCATCATACTCATCATCATACCCTAATATATTTAAGTCTTCATTTAAATCAAAATTATGACCATCTCTTGATGAAGCTTGTGATGTGTTTGACCATGCAAAAAACTTTTTGATTGAAGATTGATTCTTTTTGGATTGAGACATTTTAGCTTATAATGTACCTATACAACCAAAATTAAAAACAATAATTAGATATAAAATTCAATAATAAAAAAATATAATAATGTCGACAACTTAATGATAGATTATTAATTCAACACACTACAACAATGATAGCTTTTCAAGAGAAATCTAAATATGTAGTTAAAAATCCATTATAATTGTTTTTCTATGTTATATTTCTTTCACAATAAACCTAGGAGATCATAACATGTCCCAAGCCCTTTTCAATCTCATTAATATTTGCATTAACTCAACTAATTTTAATGATGTGCATGATCCAATTTTAAACCAAAATAAACCTTGTCTCTTTAGATTGTATACTATTCAAATGATAAAACTATTAGTTATATAAAACAATCAATTGTTGTTACAACATATATATGTTATAATTGAAAATATTTGTAAGCGGTTTAATTTTTTTAGATGAGAATGGCCATATAAAACGATGAGAAATACTACATTAGTTTTGCATCCTCAAAATCTATTTTAAATAAACTCTTCAGATTTTTGATAAATTATTCAATAAAAGATGATATCAACAAAATAATCAATTTGTGGAAAAAATGTGGATTAGCAACATTAAATGGGGGGCTTCCATAGTATAGAAGGTAGATTTTTCACAATTTCATGAAAGTTAAATCTAATTTGTGGAATATTCATAATCACTACTACAAATATAACACTTTATCCACAATTATATCCACAAAAAAATGTATTGCGAACTATTTGTGGAACATCCACAATACATGTTCAATTTATTAAATTACATTATGATTGTTCTACAATGTAATACAATTTAAATTAAAAATATTTAAATAATCAACATTATACAATTTTAATTCTAAAAAATACACAAATACACTTTTTTTCTACACTCAAATTAGATTAAAATTAAAATATACACTTAATTTACATCACCCAAATATAATCCTGGTATATAAAACATACCTAAAAATTATTGTTTTTAATATATAAAACTATATTATTACATTAAAACTCATTTAAAATAATTTATAACATATTTTTAAACTTTTAATTATTATCGTTTCAATCTAAAAATAATTGAAAAGCCAAATAATGATTACAAATAGTATAGAAAATATTTTTAAGATAAAAAATTCAATTTTATAATATAAAGAATTCAATTTTTAATATTTATAATACTAATATTTTTATACCATATATAATACTAATATTTATAATATAAAGAATTCAATTTTTGATTATTATAATATTGTAGAATAATAAGATAAAAGCCAAATAATGATTACAAATAGTATAGAAAATATTTTATAAAACTATAACTTTTTACAGTAATTTTAAGTTAAGTTTTAGAGTTTTTTTGCAAAATATAACACATTTGAATCTAGAATTATAATTATGTTGAATAAAATGCATAAATACTGTCAATAATTTTATGATAAATTATGAAATTAAAAAACATGACTTATATATCATTTTTGAAGGAAATTAGAATATACAATATGTTCAATTTTTTTTCCTAATTCTTATTTTTAGAATTCACAATTTATTTAACAAAATATATATGCTGAATGAGGAAACAATGTTGAGAAAACCTTGACTCAACTTAAGGCACAAAATGCTGAGCAAGAAAACGATGTTGAGAGGGTTCGCCAAAGAGAACAGTTACTGCAAAAAGTATTCTCAGATCTGAGTTGTTCTGTGTAACTGGAATATTTATGGAAAATGTTTTGGGGAAATGCAATCTTTTCCTACTATATATGAGTTTCTGGTATTATGATTTTTTCTATTGTGAACTTACTACATTTTTGAACATGATAACTTAACCTCAAATGCAGGTTGATTCAATGAAGAAGAAGCTACTCTGTAACCCACCAAAATTACCAACACAAGAACAACACAATGAAATCCGGGATAACTTTTTTTTTTTTTTTTTGACTTGCTTGACTCAACACGGCACAACATGTCGTCACAAGGTTACAACCAACACTTGGAACCACTTGTTACGGGAAGACCACAAGGTCAGCACACGGAAACGTTCACACTTATCAAGGACAATTTATTTTTCTTTTGACGAGACAACATGGAAGTCCAACCACATGACACACTCACATGGCTAGGCAAGCCACGGTGAAGAAATGGTTAGGGTTTATTTATTTTGGTAAGACACCCTTTAGCTCATGACTTAAGTTTTCAGAAGGAATCAATATATGGTTCGCACAAATTCATCTCACCAACTAAGTTAATTTCTTATACACTCAAGAGTAGTTCACTTAAAGTCTTCTCCTACTTACTAAATCTTAATATCTTCCAGAAACTAACCATTGTTTTCCTTTAAGCTTGTTTAAGAGTTCACCCCAAAGGGATAGTGTTCGCTAGTTTAGCTAGGGGTATCAATTAATAAATGTTTACCTCACAAAGGATGTTTTCATTTTGATCACTCATGGAATTATTTGATTTCAAATAGATCACCTTTACATTTATTTGTTGAATATAAAATCATTATTTTTGTTTAGCTTCTTTAAGGGTTAACCGACTCATTTTTCTTTACTTATAAAATATTGTCGCTAAGTCTTAGAAAGATTTAACTTAATAATTTATTCTCAAGATCAAAGTTTTACAATACTCATATCAATGTAAAGATTGAATGCCATTTCTCACAAGGATAATTTCAAGCTTAACTACACAAGAACAAGACACTTTATTTCACCATTACCAAACAATACAAGGCAAGAGGTCGTATCAACTCTCTTTACAAGCAATGTTACACAATTTACAACACATTGGACTTTTTTTTACAAGGAACTTCATAATGGTACAGATGAAACTTTTACACTCTTTTCTTCTAGTCTACTCGCATAATCCATCTGCACATTTGTTAGCACATGTCAGTTCGCAAGAACTGAGCACGATAAAAGCTATAACATTAAGACAATATGTTGTTATCTAACTGTTTCAAGGAAGAAAAGCACTGTGAAGAAGAAAACAATAATCCAAGAGTCTAAACAAGAGCAATTAAAGAGCTGTCCAAAAACATAAAATGCCTAAATAAAAGGGATGGCACTAACTCTATTCAATTATCATTTTCACATAGGAGCAGTTAATAAACATCATAGTGAATTACACCCATATCACAATAATGACCGTCATTTAAACAAGATAACATTTCGAAACAAAAACAATTACAGGAAGAGAATTAATTTCAAACGTAATCTATCCCTATTTGTTTAAGTTAGTTCACCAAGCCAAGGATTCACTATGCCACTGGAAGATCCCAAACAATCAATCGACATGAGGATATCTAAACCAACATGACTTATTAATATTAAGATGATGTGCCTATAACTTGATTAATTTTATGTCGATCTGATTAAAAAAAAAATGGAAAGAAAGGGATGAAATGCACAAATGACCTCGCATGGGTCACATCCTATCCTAACAATCCTTCTATTAGACTTTCTTCTAATCAAGAGAATGTATTAAGAAAAAGGAAAAACTTGACAAGACCAAACATATCCATTATAAATCTTACGGGGAGGGTTACTCAATCATTCGCAAGAACACGACACAAGATACATAGCTTCCGAAGGATCTCGTGTCAACAACAAGTTGACTTAAACCTTTCTGGGTCAATACATAACCATTCTACTACAATGACAAAGAAGGAGGTCGTATCACAACGATCACCACGAAAGCTTGATCAACCAAAGAGTTTGGAACACACCAACCTATGAGTCACAGGAGGATGAAATTTAAGCATCTTTACGGAGCAAAACGTAGAGTAATTTCTTACGCATAAAACCCACATCTCAATTTTCAAGATTTGAAAACTTCCTCATTAATGATCCAGTAGATCTCGTATCCTCCAACATGTGTGAAACAAAATCAAGGTACGAAAGAGAGTATTTCCTCTGACATTTTAAACTATCCAAAAGGAATGTGAGTATCGTCAAAAGAAGACATTCCATAGGATCAGCTACATTCCTCAAAACATACAAAGTTACCAAGGGAGAGAAGGTGATTCCAAAGACGACAATCTCCAAACGGTGAACATGAATTGATATCAACTTATGACGATCAACCATGACACTCGAAGAATAAAAGTATTTCTTTGAGCGATTCAAACAAGTAACAAAAGCAACTAACCTAGTTCGAGTAATATCAACTTGGCTCAAATCGATAATCAGTCAAGCTAAGCACACACCAAGCCAACCGGGAAGGGTTACTAGAAACTAAAAGAAAAGAATAGAGACAGGAAAAGCATCATTCACCTGTACACAATGCACTTGTAGTACTCAATCCCTAATTCGCAAATACTCGACATAACCCAGAACTAAAGATCTCGAACCGAAACAAGAATAAGAACAAAACAGGAACTGTAAGGTTGAGTCCAACAACAATGTTTGATAAAACATTCAAATCGTGAGACCAACATAAGGAACTAGGGGGTGTTCATTACAGGACCCCACCTCTTTTGCTTTATTAGACTTAAGAACAAAGTTCACCCAACTAAAATTTATTAAAACCCAGAAACAATATAGAGGCTTCAACCAGCGCAATCATTTCTAACGCCAAAAAAAAGAATACAAATGAGCAAGGGAACTGGAAACCAAACAGTATACCATCACACGAGACATTAATATGAAGAGTAGAGTTATTTAGTGATTCAATTAAATAACAGCATAAGAATTAATGGTATAGAGAATATCGTGCTCGATTAAGATCCCGCTTGATCGATGACAAGATGAAGCGGGGCTGCAATGACCCGAAGCCTAAATCCATTTTCTTCAAGCTCGTTGTGCGCCCAAACATCAAACATCTTCATGTTGGCACAGGTAGGAGTTCACAGCCAGGGTGGGTGGTCTAAAATGCTTGCCATCATTCTCCCAACACCGCTCCAAGATCAGCCCTAGAACTTCTGTAGGTCCCATTTTGGCAATTGAGCTTAATCCTTCGTCATTCATCCAAACACCTCCACCATCTCCATATGCATCTGATTGTTTCTAATTTGGACCTCCTAACCTTGGTGCTCTCATATTAGGAGCAGCCCTAGTTTGAGACAAAGCAAAAGGAGATGGCTTATAACCAAAAACAATCTCTTGGTACAGACTCCATATCCATAAAACAGTCCTTAGACTTAGCATCCTCAATTAAGGCTGACCAGTCACTAGATTGCTTCAATGCAGCTGCTTTGCGAGCTCGTGCCAGTGCCACATTCATGCGGCGAATATCATCTACAAAGCCAACCCCATGATTTGAAGCTTGGACACAAAATAAACTGATTACATCACACTCCTGGCTCTGGTAGGCATCTATCTTATTGATGGATAAACCTTTTCCTTCATTAGATTGAGGACAGCAACATACACTCGGTGAAAACATTTCAGCTGTAGCTTGAAAGTGTGATAATTCCATCAGCACCCTTTATGCCTGCCAACATAGTGACTCGTAGAAGGTGCTCATATAGTTGCAAGGCAATTTGTGCTTTATGAAAACTCTGATATGAAACAGATCCGCCCCTATCAGATTCTCTTCCATGAGTTACATCCTACAACAAGTAAGATCTCAATAGAGACTCTTTGTAAATAAATTTCATCAGGCCTGTTGGTAACACCCTCACTGTCACGAATCAGTTTTGGAGAAACGACTCAGTGCAAGCTATGGATCTGAGGAATATCCTGCTACCTTTATCTCCCAAGACATTTTCTTCAACATTGCATAGATCTTCTGTGCCTGCGGGTGTGATCTGTCACCAACACAAAAAGCACGTGCCATTACTATGGAAAAGTAAACGTGCTTCAGGAATATTTTGATCTAAAACAGATCCACGCATATGGGATTCTCTCCCATGAGTTACATCGAACAGCAAGGTCTCCACAGAGAATCTCTGTAATAAATTTCATCGGGTCTCCTGGTAACACTCACACTGTCACTTAATCGATTTTGATAAAAACTACCTTGAAGGAGAAATCCCGAATTGAAAATGCATTCAAAACTGAACAGGAAACAACATAGTTGGACGAACTGCTTGTTGGAGCGCTCAAACGGGCTTCTGCCTCGCAGAAAAAACTCTGCCTCTTTGCTATTAAGCACATTACAGTGTCTGTCATGGAGATCCGGCAAGAACACGCCTCACAACACCCATGAAAATGGAGGAAATGCGTCTTCCTTGCTCGGGCTGACTCCACGCCCCTCCTCCACAAGGAACCCGGACTCCGGGAGGAGCCCACGCGGCAAGTGTAGGGAGGAACCGGGAAGAAGAACAAAAACGTCACATAGATCTCGCCTGTACAGCAGATGATTTTTGCGAACCACACCCATTTCTCCATCTTCAACTCCCGCGCACAGGAAGGAAGGCAAGGAAAACGCCATGACCGAGAGGTTTGTGTAGCAGGAACAGGAATAGAACTGCGAAAAAGGGACAAGAGACAGTCAAACACGTTTTTCTCCCTCCATCAATGCCCGCAGCTCCAGAAAACGCGCCTCCCAACCATGCGCATTGAATAGAAGATCAAAAAAAGATCAAGGCAAAGAAAAACGGGACTCCACCCACTCCGTCTCCCTCACGCAAGGACAGATGAGACACAAAGGTCAAAATTCTGCAGGCCGGTTTGAGAATTGTCTGCTTAGATTATATATATGAAAGAAGACCTCCAGATGCAGATGTAGGAATAAACATTGGTATTAGAATTGAAAGGGATGTTGTAAACGATGCTAGGGGAGATGTTTTACCCCGTAGAAAAACTATTGGTGCATGATAATAATTTTAATCTAATACCACTCCAAAAAAAAACATATAATGTTTTCATAAAAGTACAAAATACATATTTAGGCCAAGTGCATGCTTATAGTTAGGATATGCTATATGGATAAAACCCACTTATCTTTCACATCACTATCAATGAAATAATATTATTTATTATGGCATTTTTATTGTTATTTGGAATTTGTTTTCCTCTAAGAAGATAACACGTTGCCAGGTAGAATTTTTTTGTTGTCGAAAGAAGAGGAAAAGTTTCATGCCTAGTTTTCTTTCCTTCCTCAGAACCAGAAGTCGTCGATGCACGGGGCGTTACATTCTCCTCCCCTTAAGAAAGCATCGTCCTCGATGCGACATAACACAACGGAAAAGAAATGGTTCGCAACCAAGAACAGGTATGGGAGAAAGTACACTTTATGGTTTAAAATTTAACTGATTAAAGCACAACCACAGGGTAGCCTTAGGAACATTTGGTAGAATTTTTAACTTTCAATGTTCTGTGAAGATTGGCAGTTCTTTCTTGTTCATCATTTCATTAGTCTCTTTCCGTTAACATTAAGTTTTAGTTTCTTTTTAAAATAAAATATCATCATGGAAGAGTTTTGATTTATTCCTTATTGTGGGTGCCCAACATGAACTGCTAACACAACACCTTATCAGGTTCACAAGACACTACAGATTCACAAGTACACAAGTATATACTTCAAGATTGTATTACACCACATAAAGGTTACACAAATACGGAATAGAATAGGCACACTTCCCATAACATAGGTACTCATCACACATTAATGACTGACATACCAAATACTCAACCAAAAGAGTACTACAATCCACCAGACATTTCCTCAATTTGCATCAATGAAAGACTCACATAACAACAAACCATGCTACAGGTACATAGTGTCCACAAGGGAATCAATGACATGTCCACAACATCACAACACATAACCATCTGACATGAGTAACACATACATCAAAAGACCACTACCAAACATCACAATAACTCAACATATATCCTGAAACATCAACCATACAGACAAATATCATAAGCCTCCCTCCAACTCTTATGCCTCCCTCAAACTCTTATGCCTCCCTCAAGTCTCTTATGCCTCCCTCAAACTCTTATGCCTCCCTCAAACTCTTTTTCCTCCCTCAAGGAGGCCGGTTGTCCCCATGGTCAAAGACACACAGAGTTTGGACACTCCTAACCCAAGTGACATAATGACGCGTAGTTCTCCATAACCCGCTAGTCATATGTTCCCCTTGGGGCGTACCCCCATACAACGAAGCGGGTCCATAGGTCCAACCAATCCATGGTGCATCCCATGACCCTATTCCACACATCACGACATTACAACCAGCACAACAATCCAATCAAAGTGCCAGTGGCAGAAGTACAAGCCTTGGGCAAGGCGGTAAAAATTCCAAATTTAAAAGAAAACCCCAAATCAAGCTAAAATAAATGACCAAATGGCCAAAGTTAGTATCAAATCCCCATGTTAGTGCCACAAACCACGGAAATGCCCAAAATTGTAAAGCATTGCAATCAAGAAAAGATGCTGGTCCTTGCAAAATAAAGTAAAAAGCTCAATTCTGAATAAAATCAACTTATAATAATGTCACATTACGATAAGCGTGTGGCCCTATCTCGGCCACCAAAGGGGTACTCAACGAGTTCTGGTGCATTTCGGAACATCGAGCCTCAGCTCGTAAAATATATATATCAATCCCGCCACTCTTCGACAAGGCCAAACATAGTCATAGATACACTAGGGTTGCATACATACAACCACATAGGGAGAGAGGAAAGAGTCACATGTAATCTACTAAACCGAGTTTTGACTCGAGTTATTGACCCATGGTACACCATTCCTCACTCTCAACATACACTTCTACCGATCTCCCTCAGGGTCGGTTAGTGTAAGGCTCACAACATAACATGTAACTACATCACTAACACCATGGTGGTACACACATAGCTACCATAACGTCTCACGTATGGTAGGTATACAGGGTAGATCACAATTATACATTCACAGGGCACAATACATCACTTTACTACATTCTGCACCCAAAGTGCAATCACAATACGATAGGGTTCATACACTCACCGTATGACCCTAATTCACGACATGAGGCATTACATATAATACAACTCATATATACGATGAACATAATAACATCACAACATAACAATAATTTGCTTCATAACAAGGTAGTACACACATTTCTTCAGAACATGGTAAAAACATCATGATACAACTCGCTTCTTTTAACATCAACTAGTCATACAACACATTGATACACTCACATATCACAATATGCCACAATGCTCCAACACTACGTCATCCACATAATAATTCTTTTCACACGCCACAAACAATAATTTACACGTGAATTCTTTCTAGAATCCACAAGAAGGAGAGAGAATACTCTCACCCCCAACACATCAACATGATGACAAATACGCACTGAGTGACATACACATCACGTGCGTTCACAATATCACAATTACGACAATAATCACATCACGCTTAAAGCACATTACTCTTCCAATATAAATCATCATCATGCAACATCATCATCATCATCAGTATCATCATGTAACACCACCACCACCATGCAACATCACCATACAACACCAATCCGGCCCATAGGTTCGAGAGCATGAACCATCGCTCTGATACCAAAGTGTAACGCACCAAAATTACCAACACAAGAACAACACAGTGAAATACAGGATAACTTTCTTTTTTTTGACTTGCTTGACTCAACACGGCACAACATGTCGTCACAAGGTTACAACCAACACTTGGAACCACTTGTTACGGGGAAGACCACAAGGTCAGCACGGAAACGTTCACACTTATCAAGGACAATTTATTTTTCTTTTTGACGAGACAACATGGAAGTCCAACCACATGACACACTCACAGCTAGGGCAAGCCACAGTAAGAAATGGTTAGGGTTTATTTATTTTGGTAAGACACCCTTTAGCTCATGACTTAAGTTTTCAGAAGGAATCAATATATGGTTGCACAAATTCATCTCACCAACTAAGTTAATTTCTTATACACTCAAGAGTAGTTCACTTAAAGTCTTCTCCTACTTACTAAATCTTAATATCTTCCAGAAACTAACCATTGTTTTCCTTTAAGCTTGTTTAAGAGTTCACCCCAAAGGGATAGTGTTCGCTAGTTTAGCTAGGGGTATCAATTAATAAATGTTTACCTCACAAAGGATGTTTTCATTTTGATCACTCATGGAATTATTTGATTTCAAATAGATCACCTTTACATTTATTTGTTGAATATAAAATCATTATTTTTGTTTAGCTTCTTTAAGGGTTAACCGACTCATTTTTCTTTACTTATAAAATATTGTCGCTAAGTCTTAGAAAGATTTAACTTAATAATTTATTCTCAAGATCAAAGTTTTACAATACTCATATCAATGTAAAGATTGAATGCCATTTCTCACAAGGATAATTTCAAGCTTAACTACACAAGAACAAGACACTTTATTTCACCATTACCAAACAATACAAGGCAAGAGGTCATATCAACTCTCTTTACAAGCAATGTTACACAATTTACAACACATTGGACATTTTTTTTACAAGGAACTTCATAATGGTACAGATGAAACTTTTACACTCTTTTCTTCTAGTCTACTCGCATAATCCATCTCGCACATTTGTTAGCACATGTCGATTCGCAAGTAAAGCTGAGCACGATAAAAGCTATAACATTAAGACAATATGTTGTTATCTAACTGTTTCAAGGAAGAAAAGCACTGTGAAGAAGAAAACAATAATCCAAGAGTCTAAACAAGAGCAATTAAAGAGCTGTCCAAAAACATAAAATGCCTAAATAAAAGGGATGGCACTAACTCTATTCAATTATCATTTTCACATAGGAGCAGTTAATAAACATCATAGTGAATTACACCCATATCACAATAATGACCGTCATTTAAACAAGATAACATTTGAAACAAAAACAATTACGGGAGAAGAGAATTAATTTTAAACGTAATCTATCCCTATTTCTTTAAGTTAGTTCACCAAGCCAAGGATTCACTATGCCAGCTGGAAGATCCCAAACCATCAATCGACATGAGGATATCTAAACCAACATGACTTATTAATATTAAGATGATGTGCCTATAACGAGCTTAATTTTATGTCGACAAATTAAAAAAATGGAAAGAAAGGGATGAAACGCACAAATGACCTCGCATGGGTCACATCCTATCCTAACAATCCTTCTTATTAGACTTTCTTCTAACAAGAGAATGTATTAAGAAAAAGGACAAACTTGACAAGACCAAACATATCCATTATAAATCTTACAGGAGGTTTACTCAATCATTCGCAAGAACACGACACAAGATACATAGCTTCCCGAAAGGATGCATGCGTAAATCAACAACAAGTTGACTTAAACCTTTCTGGTCAATACATAACCATTCTACTACAATGACAGCAAGGAGGTCGTATCACAACGATCACCACGAAAACCAGTCAACCAAAGAGTTTCCAAACACACCAACCTATGAGTCACAGGAGGATGAAATTTAAGCATCTTTACGGAGCAAAACGTAGAGTAATTTCTTACGCATAAAACCCACATCTCAATTTTCAAGATTTGAAAACTTCCTCATTAATGATCCAGTAGATCTCGTATCCTCCAACATGTGTGAAACAAAATCAAGGTACGAAAGAGAGTATTTCCTCTGACATTTTAAACTATCCAAAAGGAATGTGAGTATCGTCAAAAGAAGACATTCCATAGGATCAGCTACATTCCTCAAAACATACAGAAGTTACCAAGGGAGAGAAGGTGATTCCAAAGACGACAATCTCCAAACGGTGAACATGAATTGATATCAACTTATGACGATCAACCATGACACTCGAAGAATAAAAGTATTTCTTTGAGCGATTCAAACAAGTAACAAAAGCAACTAACCTAGTTCGAGTAATATCAACTTGGCTCAAATCGATAATCAGTCAAGCTAAGCACACACCAAGCCAACCGGGAAGGGTTACTAGAAACTAAAAGAAAAGAATAGAGACAGGAAAAGCATCATTCACCTGTACACAATGCACTTGTAGTACTCAATCCCTAATTCGCAAATACTCGACATAACCCAGAACTAAAGATCTCGAACCGAAACAAGAATAAGAACAAAACAGGAACTGTAAGGTTGAGTCCAACAACAATGTTTGATAAAACATTCAAATCGTGAGACCAACATAAGGAACTAGGGGGTGTTCATTACAGGACCCCACCTCTTTTGCTTTATTAGACTTAAGAACAAAGTTCACCCAACTAAAATTTATTAAAACCCAGAAACAATATAGAGGCTTCAACCAGCGCAATCATTTCTAACGCCAAAAAAAAAGAATACAAATGAGCAAGGGAACTGGAAACCAAACAGTATACCATCACACGAGACATTAATATGAAGAGTAGAGTTATTTAGTGATTCAATTAAATAACAGCATAAGAATTAATGGTATAGAGAATATCGTGCCTGATTAAGCTCCCGCAGTCGATGACAAGATGAACGGGGCCTGCAACAGCAACCGAAGCCTAAATCCATTTTCTTCAAGCTCGTTGTGCGCCCAAACATCGAACATCTTCATGTTGGCACAGGTAGGAGTTCACAGCCAGGGTGGGTGGTCTAAAATGCTTGCCATCATTCTCCCAACACCGCTCCAAGATCAGCCCTAGAACCGTAGGTCCCATTTTGGCAATTGAGCTTAATCCTTCGTCATTCATCCAAACACCTCCACCATCTCCATATGCATCTGATTGTTTCTAATTTGGACCTCCTAACCTTGGTGCTCTCATATTAGGAGCAGCCCTAGTTTGAGACAAAGCAAAAAGGAGATGGCTTATAACCAAAAACAATCTCTTGGTACAGACTCCATATCCATAAAACAGTCCTTAGACTTAGCATCCTCAATTAAGGCTGACCAGTCACTAGATTGCTTCAATGCAGCTGCTTTGCGAGCTCGTGCCAGTGCCACATTCATGCGGCGAATATCATCTACAAAGCCAACCCCATGATTTGAAGCTTGGACACAAAATAAACTGATTACATCACACTCCTGGCTCTGGTAGGCATCTATCTTATTGATGGATAAACCTTTTCCTTCATTAGATTGAGGACAACAACATACACTCGGTGAAAACATTTCATTTGTAGCTTGAAAGTGTGATAATTCCATCAAAGCACCCTTTATGCTGCCAACATAGTGACTCGTAGAAGGTGCTCATATAGTTGCGAAGGCAATTTGTGCTTTATGAAAACTACGATATGAAACAGATCCGCCCTATCAGATTCTCTTCCATGAGTTACATCCTACAACAAGTAAGATCTCAATAGAGACTCTTTGTAAATAAATTTCATCGGGCACATTGGTAACACCCTCACATCACGAATCGAGTTTTGGAGAAAGCGACTCGGTCAAGCTATGGATCCGAGGAATATCCTGCTACCTTTATCTCCCAAGACATTTTCTTCAATTGCATAGATCTTACGTACTGCGGGTGTGATCTGTCACCAACACAAAAGCACGTGCCATTCTTATGGAAAAGTAAACGTGCTTCCGGGGAATATTTTGATCTAAAAGCAGATCCACGCATATGGGATTCTCTCCCATGAGTTACATCGAACAGCAAGGTCTCCACAGAGAATCTCTGTAATAAATTTCATCGGGTCTCCTGGTAACACTCACCTTTGTCACTTAATCGATTTTGATAAAAACTACCTTGAAGGAGAAATCCGAATTGAAAATGCATTCAAAACTGAACAGAAACAACATAGTTGGACGAACTGCTTGTTGGAGCGCTCAAACGGGCTTCTGCCTCGCAGAAAAAACTCCTGTCGCCTGGCTATTAACTGTTACAGGCTGTCTGCCATGGAGATCCGGCAAGAACACGCCTCGCAACACCCACGAAAATGGAGGAAACGCGTCTTCCTTGCTCGCTGAAGCTCCACGCCCCTCCTCCACAAGGAACCAGACTCCAGAGGAGCCCACGCGGCCAGTAGGGAGGAACCAGGAAGAAGAACAAAAACGTCACACAGATCTCGCCTGTACAGCATGATTTTTGCGAACCACACCCATTTCTCCATCTTCAACTCCCGCGCACAGGAAGGAAGGCAAGGAAAACGCCATGACTGAGAGGTTTGAGTAGCAGGAACAGGAATAGAACTGCGAAAAAGGGGCAAGAGACAGTCAAACACGTTTTCTCCCTCCATCAATGCCCGCAGCTCCAGAAAACGTGCCTCCCAACCATGCGCATTGAATAGAAGATCAAAAAAAATATCACGGCAAGGAAAAACGGGACTCTGCCCACTCCCGTCTCCCTCACGCAAGGACAGATGAGACACAAAGGTCAAAATTCTGCAGGCCGGTTTGAGAATTGTCTGCTTAGATTATATATATGAAAGAAGACCTCCAGATGCAGATGTAGGAATAAACATTGGTATTAGAATTGAAAGGGATGTTGTAAACGATGCTAGGGGAGATGTTTTACCCCGTAGAAAAACTATTGGTGCATGATAATAATTTTAATCTAATACCACTCCAAAAAAAAACATATAATGTTTTCATAAAAGTACAAAATACATATTTAGGCCAAGTGCATGCTTATAGTTAGGATATGCTATATGGATAAAACCCACTTATCTTTCACATCACTATCAATGAAATAATATTATTTATTATGGCATTTTTATTGTTATTTGGAATTTGTTTTCCTCTAAGAAGATAACACGTTGCCAGGTAGAAATTTTTTTGTTGTCGAAAGAAGAGGAAAAGTTTCATGCCTAGTTTTCTTTCCTTCCTCAGAACCAGAAGTCGTCGATGCACGGGGCGTTACAAATTTACCCCTGGTTGAAATATGATATGAGGAAAATGCAATACATTGAGGCAAAGGAGAGGGAGAGAGTGGCAAAATGTAAACGAGATGAAATTGCAATATCAATAGCAGAGAAGAAGCATCCTATAGAGTATGTTTTACTTTCAGCGAATATGCTGCAATAATTTGAAATTTTATGTCAACATAGTGGATGTGATAGGTTCATTTGTCCATTATACTAAGAGTTTATTTTCGATAATTGTCAAAAAGAATACATTGGCCTAACATTTTTTTTGTTCTAGATAAAAAAAACAACAGAAATCGAAGCTTGAGACCACATGTAAGAAGTTGAACAGCAACATAAGTTTAAATGATAAAAAACGAAGAGAAATCATTCAGACTGAAAATCAACTTGTAAGCCTTTTGCTTGTTGATATTTCACATTCTAATGTGTTTTTGAATTTCTAAATTCAAGGTGTAGAACCATGGATAATTTAAGTGTTGGTTGTTTCAACTTAAGAAACGGATGTTCACCTTTTATACTTTGATTTTATATTTATTTGATATAGTGTACAAGTCCGAGCAAAAACGAGTGAAATTGATGAAGTTAAAAAGCGAGAAGAATCTCAGCATGACAGAAGAGAGGATTGCAAGAGCCAAGGATGATCTTGAAGCCGAGCTTGCACAGTTACCTGTCTATGAACCTCCGAAAGAGGAAATAGTGTGGACTTTTTTGTTCCATTGTTTGTGCTTCTTAGCAACTTTACCATTATTGTATTGTTCTTTGTTATCATTATACGTTGATTGTATCAGATATTAATCGTGAAGAAACGTGACTGGCAAGATGGATATTTAAGATGTGGAGTCAAACTGGCCTGTAAAAGCAAGTAAATTAAGAGAAGGTTTACAGTTGGATTGACTATTTAAAGGGGACTGTTATGAAAAATGGGTTATAACCAGAGACATACAAGGCTTTCACGTCAGACATAGCAAGGACTCATTTTACTGCAGCGAAAAGCCATCCTTGAACAATGTTTCTACATAAAAATACCATGTTGAAATTATGTCAAACAATTAATGGTAAATTTATCTCTTATTCATCTATTTTTCTTACCCGGAATTATGCTGTTGAACTAATTTCTGTATCTCCCTGGCCTTGCTCCTCTGCAACTTGGTGGTTGACACTTCATTTGTTCAGCTGCATGCTGTGGCTGCCTTCATTTCATCCATGCACATTGCAAACAGTTTATTGAACTGCAAACTTCAGTCTCCCATCACCATGTCTAGCTTCTGGCTTCTCTTCACCCATTCACCGAAAGTTTGAACTGGAGTCTGGTTTATACTGCTTCAAAATCCATCTTAATGCTGGCCGCGTTGGACATTGAATATGGTCGAGACTTTAATTACAGACTAGTGACTACAGTTGGTCAGCTAAATTAATTATAGCCGCTGGACGTTGAGACTTTAATTACAGTAGGGGCCTGGGGAATCGGGGTGTATGTGTAATTTTGTAAGTTTGTAAAACAAGAGTAACAATATCCTATTCCTCGGACGATTCAGACGGTCTGTCTCACGAGTCACAGTTCACTAATAGTATTTGATGGATGATAGATATTGGCATATTGCCCAAGTGTTAAGTCACTAAGTGTTTGTATTAAAATGTTTCACGAACATTGAGTCGACTCACTAATACACTATCCTGTGGCAGCGTGGTTGTGCGGCTGTGCCTGTTGGCTGTAGCCTGTTACCCGTATTGCCCTATAGCCTATCGCCGAATCACTATAGCCTATTACTAATTAGTATCCTGTAGCCTGTAGGGTAGCCGAAGGTCGCTCACCGCTGTAATTGTATTCATAAATTCATTGACAATGTGCCCTGGCACCTGCCACTGCCAACTCGGGGCTCGAGAGTCCGAGACAACTAAGATGGGACAGGGTGAGTCAGGCTCCGGCAATTTGGCAAATTTAACCCCTGCTCCGGCATCCACGTCTACCACTACCTGTCTATTAAAAAAAATTTAAACGGTTGGTTTTAAGAAGTGCACGTCAAAATGACGCTTTTCCAAAACATCTGCCCATTCCCTATTACGGGGTAAAAATTAAGTTGGCTTTTTTACGGTTAAAAACACAAAAAACGTCTAAACAGGCGTCAAATTTAACCCCTGGTAACACCCATTCCCATTCCCATTTTATGGAGACGAAAGTGAACAATAAACCAATAACACGAAGCTAAAAATACCGTACACCTTGTTCCCTCTACCCGGACACACTCTCTCGACTATGCAATCATGACACCAATACGCATGTGACTCGAAAAATGACACGAAACATTTTCTCGACACACTCGATTTTTCCCGATCTCCTACCCACACCATCTCTTTCTTTTCCTTCTTGTCGATTAAGTACCTACTTAAAGTCAAATTCCTCCTAAATTATATATATTTCGAGTTCCACCTATTCCATACCCATGCATGCATTATGTAAGAGCATATTTGTGCATTACATTTTCAGCATTAAGCATGGCCCCTAAGGTTGATTGGCGATGTTATGAGAAGGCGCAACGACGTTGGCCAGCCTAGCGCAAATATCAAGAATGCACAAGGTGGTCCTACCACCATTTTGAGTCAAGATTCCACACAGTCCACATTCTACATCCAATTATAGCCTCTGCAGGGTTCGTAAATGCAACAAATAAATTTGTATACCTATGTGCTTAACGAAATCTAGCATGAAATTTTTCAAATCTTTTGACATAGTAAAGGGGGAATTTTATATTATAGAATATCCTTGAGAAAATTAATATTTATTGATGAAGATTGAAAGGAATAACATCAAATCAAAAGGAAATAGAGATCTACTAGAAAATGGTCATTTCTAGAAACCCATAGTTGTATGAACGAAAAACAAACTTACAAGATTTGAAGAATGCGTGAGGAATTAAAAAATGCTTTGAGAAATTGAACATACTTGCAGAATTGATACACACTTGCATGAATTGAAACACACTTGCAGGAATTACAACAAACTTGCAAGAAATTAATTTGTATTTACATCATGTAGGGTTTCCATTTTAGTTGACCCCATCATGAAACTGTATGATGGTTAGAGTCATATGATTATTCATACACCCAAATTATATTTTTCATTCTTCAATTTATAAAAAAATTTTTTTGATGAAATAGTAGTTATATTACTTATATCAATAATATAGTTTAACTATTTACCAAGAAAATACGTTATTAAAGAAAGTCACGTAAACCATCACACTATGTGACATATATGGCCTAAGAACAAATTCTACAAAGAGACAAAACTAAATAAACAATTACAAAACAAGATTATCAAGTAGCAACAATAACAAAGAGGCTTGTGGGGGAAGGGTGGTCCTTGTCATCAATCTTTCCCTATACATTGTTTAGAAGGACCTTCTCTTCATCAATGGGGTCGTAACCAAAATTTGTTTCATTTTTTTAGACACCTTTGTAGATTTATTTGACCCTTGAACTTGATCTCACCTAGAAATATAGTAAATGCCAAACCAAGAAACTTGTTAGAAGAAGGCGGAGGTACACAACATTACAAAGAAGAAGTCTGGAAATTCCCACCCCACATTGAAAAGGTGGGGAGAGAGTCACTGATGATACAAATAACGCCACTCAAATCGACTCCGAGAATAGTGACGAGATTGGTTGTTACTAAACTAAAAACTTTAAAATCCCAAGTGAACTTAACAAAATATATACCTCTCAATTCTTGACATCAAACTCAAAATTTGGCAAAATAAATACCCCTTTGCCATTAACACTAAAGCTAAAACAACTTAAATTTAGAGAAAAAAAACTTTGTTGATAGCTATTTTATAACGATTGTTGGGAGTGGATAATTTTTTGTGAATTGTTAGCAATTAATTATGACTTTAAATTTGTCGTTCGTTTGACTGTCATTAAGAATTTATTCCTTTTTTCTTGAACAAATAAATTGGAAGTTATTCCTTTCTTCTTAAACAAATTTTTCATTCATTTGAGCATCATAAAAAACTTGACGACAAAGCTATTAGCACTCTTAACAAGACATGTTTCAAAACCACAAATTTAGGCAAAGCATGACTTTGTGGTTAGCTATTTGAGAAAATTTTTATTATAAATCCATCTTCGACTTTCTTTAGGGTGATGATATCCTAAGCACAAATGGGCTAGAGAGGAAGTTCTTCGTAAATATCATGTGAGCTTCATTTTGTATGCCATCACTTTTAAAACTCACATCATACTCGCTCACTATCGTTCCATTGATGACACACCACTTGCCGCTTTGTCGATGCCTTTCGATCTATCTTGTTTCTCCACCTCGAAGATCTTCTTCTTTATTTCTCATTCCACAATTGCATGTGCCGGGTTTTAACTGGATGTGGGATGTTTAGAAATCAGATGCTTGGTTCTTTCCATTAAACATGCCTTAGATGCACACAGGTGCTCAAGTAATTTTATTTGTTTCTCACTCTTGATTCTCTTTCGCCCTTTTCGTTGTCTAGAAAATCATGAGATTTCTGGGCATGGGGTTGGGGGAAGCTCGAGTTCATTCCCAAAATGAATTTTACAAATGAATACACCCACTCAGAGGAATGTGTTTGTGGACTTCATATCACCGCAACAATTACTTTCATCGTCGCCACAGTTAGTATGGCTTCAAAAGTATCGTATCTTCTATTCTTTTCTCCATGTATTTAATAGAAAAATAAAATTTGAATGGGAAAAATAGACCCATGTCAAACAAACCAACCACCCTGGTTAGGCGCTCTTCAAAATCCAAAGCAAAACATGGAGAGCGACGCATCCTAAGCAACCTTTTCAGACCTGTCATTTTCCTTACATAATAATAGAAGCACTTTATTTGAAATCATCGGATCAGGCCACCACATCATCAAAGGTCAAGGACAAGTTGGATGAGAAGGACCTTGATCCCGCACAATAGTTTTGGGCTCTGTCTGCTACTATTAAATCCTAGGATGACGTGGACAATGAAAAAGATTACTATGACATATTTTTATGCAAAATTATGTGTCACGTGTAAGGTATATGAGTGTTCGTATTTCATCGACCAACTTCATTTGATTGTCGATGGTTTGTCGCTTGTTAGAGGGAGGGTGGCTTCCCCTCAGTCGGGGGTTAAATTTGACGCCCGCTTAGACGTTTTTTGTGTTTTTAACCGTAAAAAACGGCCAACTTAATTTTTACCCCGTAACAGGGAATGGGCAGATTTTTTGGAAAAGCGTCATATTGACGTGCACTTCTTAAAACCAAACGTTTAAATTTTTTTTTATAGGCTGGTAGTCTGGTAGTGGTAGTCTGTACTCTGTAGACGTGGATGCGGCCGCGGGACTTACCCTGTCCCGTCTTAGCTGCCTCGAGCCCCGAGTTGGCAGTGCACATTGTCAATGAGTGTATGAATGCAGCAGACCAGCGGTGAGCGGCCACCGGCTACCCTACAGGCTACAGGCTACACTGTACAGGTCCCGTCCACCGTCCCAGCCTCCAGGATACTAATTAGCTACGAGCCTACGCCACAGCCTCTACTGTGAAGGCTGGAAATTTGGAATACGGGTCACCGGGTCGGGTAACAGGCACAGCTGTCAGCGACAGCCTACGAGTTGCACTTGCTGCTCTCTTCGCCGTTTTCAGATGATAAATTTATGATTTAAAAACCAAACAGTGCAAAGAACTTAAGAAGTCTACGTTGAATGCTTGAAGCAATTAAAAAAAACTAGGTGAACAAGATAGTTTTCGTGAAACTTTTTAATACAAACACAGTAAGTGTACTGTCACACTGTGTAACACTTAACACTTGGGCAATATTTCAAGTTTCAACGTCTAAACCGGTAAACATCTCCTCATCATTCATGGCTCACGGATACTGAATAATTCATTTGTGCCAACTGCCATATTCAATGTCCAGCGGCCCCTGGCAAGCATTAAAACGGATTCTCAAGCAAGATATAAACCAGACTCAGCCTGTTAATTTGATGGATCTGGTGAAGAGAAGCCAGAAGCTAGACATGGTGATGGGAGACTGAAGTTAGTTCAACAGCAGGGAGTTACAGAAATTAGTTGAGCAACATATTTCCGGGTAAGAAAAATAGATGAATAACCCATTTTTTATGTCTGTTACATTCAATAATCTTGAAAAAATGGATTTGAAAAAATGGATTTCAAAGCATGAGTATAATACCAACTCTCTTTTCAATGGATTCTGTGTCTATCAACTTTGCATTATAGCAGGAAATGATAGAGATAATGGAGTATGAGTATTGATTCTTGCCGTGGAAATGATGGAGATAATTTATTATGCAAATGAATTCCCAACTTCAATTTCATTTATTTTTCTCTGCAAATTTTTTCTTTTCAGTTATACTTTCCTATTTGTTTTAGTACCTGTCACTTAGCCATAGAATTCGGTTTAAATGGTGCAGTTTGAGTAACATTTAACATTTGTTAAAGGGGTTCGTGATCTTGATGAAATTTAACTAGTTTATAAAAATATTATTATAAACGGACGGTGGACATATTTATATAAGACACAATACGAAATATATAATACACAATACACAATACGAATTCTTCCTCAACCTGCCAATTTGAAAGACATATGTCAAACTGCCCTTGACTTCAATGCTTCAAACTGTAACAACAAAATGATCATAGAAATATCAGGAGACCCCTAACCCAGTATTCTCATTAGATCAGAAAGAAAGATCATGTAGTATTATTTTTAGGAATGAACATTATTCATAAATTGATTCTTCGAAATAAAATTGTGTAAAATAAATAATTAAAAACTTCAATCTTTCGCAATATCACAATATTAGGGGGAATAACTTCAGAATACTTGAATACAAGTTCTTCAGAATAATGAAAATTGTTACCATCTTTGTAACGCACGAGTGAATTGTTACGTTGTTGCTCACGAAATTTTCTTATTTTATAATCATGTGATCTCCTTCCCAAGAGACTATTGCAGGCCCTGGAAACTGCCCCTTCACAATGATCAGGCTCTTGGCATGGAAAAGACGAGTGATATTCTTCAGTTGAATCTTTAAATAAGGAATAAAAATTACTATTTTTTTTGTATTTCCAAGTGACCTTCTAACGGCTTGAATAGATGCTCGACAAACTGACCTCCTAAAAATAATGAACATGATAATATTGAGTGCTATAATAACGTAGATGTGTGGAGACATTTGTATTGAATCTAAAGTGGTATAGAATATTGCAAGATTTGGAAATCGTGATATATTTTTAAATGATGAGGTGTCAAATATTGAGTATATAATTATGCATTTAAATGGTGAGTAAGGGTGAGATGTTAATATGTATTGAATGAGATTCGGTCACAACAAAAATCAGCATGTTACATGTGGTAGAAATAATAAATGCTAAGCATGGTCAAAGTTAGACGTGGCACTCTCATGTAATCAATAGAGTTTTCAAAAGTATTGGTCACATTTTAATTTCACATTTACATTTATTAGTGATTTGTAAAAGATTTGAATTATTTTGAGAAAATATAACTCCTTAAAAAATATTTCAATTTATTAGATTTTTATGATAGGATTTACCTTTAAGTTAATAATTTTTCTTAAAATATGATAAAAATAAAAAAAATTAAAATTATGCATTGTTTAGGATGTGAAGTTTGAATTATTATTCCAAATGTAAATATGAACAATAATAGAATTATTTTATCACTATTTTTTTATAAGTCTATATATTTTCAATGAGAAAAAGTTGGAGAAGTGAATTGTCCTCAAATTTTTAACACTTATTTAAATTGTGGAACATCCACATATAAAAAAATTAAAATTTTGAGGTAATACTATATTTTAACATTAAAGTGTTTAATACAAGTCTTCTAAAAATATATAGTAAATTCATGTTTGCAAGGGCAATATTTATAGTCAATTTTATTTTTTAAATTGTGTAATTCATAATATCCACAATATTTAGTGAGGCTTTTTAATATTATTATAATTTTATATTGTTATTCTTAAAATATGTTATAATACACGTGTTAGGCCCAATGTAGCATTTACACACTATATATTAGTATTCTTAAATATGTAAAAATTATAAGTTATTTAATGTGGTAATTCCACAATATTATAATTTTATATCAATGTTCATAAAATATGTGAGAAGTGTAAGTTTGGTGGGTAATATTTATAATATATTATAATATTATTTTCTAAAACAAATGTGGAATTTCTATAATGAAGGTTTACAGATGTAAGTTTTCTACATATTATTAACAATATATATTTATTATAGAAAACCTACGATAATTAAAAACTAATAACTAAATAAACATAGACATGCCACAAATATTCTACAATCATGTGAAATTGTGGAAAATTTGTGGAATAATTGTAGTAAAAAGTGCTTGTTTGTTGTAGTGACAATAAACATAAGTCACAAGTTTTTAATAATATAATTAAAAATGTAATAAGATAATTTTAATTTTATAATATAGAAAAATCTAATAGTAAACAATAAATAAACCATACTAAATATTCAATGTTGAAATGAATGTGTGAATAATCAACATTAAAAATAGTTTTTATTAAAATGAATTATAGGAAATTATAAATTTCATAATAAGGATGTGAATGTTCCACTTGACTATATCCTTACAGCTAAGATTGCAAATGCTAGCAAATTAACTCTTAATTAGTGAATATGGATTTATTATTATATTCATCTAAACACATCACATACATTTGAATAGCGATGGATTTATGAAAGAAGAAACTCTATAATAAGTTGTGATTGCTTTTTTATTTAAATCTGTCATTTCTATTTTATTTTATTATGTATTTGCGGATTTTATTAGTGAATAAATTATGTCCATATTATTATTTTTTAAAATAACTCCTGCTTTTTTTATGTTTCTTTTTTTCTTGTTTTGAGGTATAAAAATGCATTCCTTCTTTCTGTTTTGTATGGATTTTCTATAAAGTAGGCCTCGCAGATCTTATTTGTTTATGGAGGCCATATTATTTTGGTATGGGAAATATTTATAAATCATTTCTGTTTTATTTAAATTACTTTTTTATTTTCTCACATTGTTTTATCAAATAATTTATTTAATTTAATGATTGCATTAAGTTTTCATTATATAACATAGAAAAATAATTATAATAGATTTTTAACTACATATTTAGATTTCTCTTGAAAAGCTATCATTGTTGTAATGTGTTGAATTAATAATCTATCATTAAGTTGTTGACATTATTATATTTTTTTATTATTGAATTTTATATCTAATTATTGTTTTTAATTTCGGTTGTATAGGTACATTATAAGCTAAAATGTCTCAATCCAAAAAGAATCAATCTTCAATCAAAAAGTTTTTGCATGGTCAAACACATCACAAGCTTCATCAAGAGATGGTCATAATTTTGATTTGAATGAAGATTTAAATATATTAGGGTATGATGATGAGTGTGATGAGGCATTTGAAGGAGAAGAAGTTTTAACACAAAACAAAAAAAGGGCTAGAGTAAAAAGAGGATTTAGAGATGAATGGAAAGTGAAATTCAAGTGGTTAAGGTGTGCAATGCATGAAGGGAAAACAGTCATGAAATGTATATATTGTGAAGAGCACAAGTCTATTGGACCATGGGGAACTGGAACTGGTTGTACTACTTTGCAACATGATGCAATAGTTACTCATGCTGAATCAAACAACCACAAAATTTCACAAGCAAAATGGATATGTGGAAATGAAGGCAAAGCAAAATCAATTCCAGAACACATTAAATATTGATGACACCAATAAGGAAAGAATAATCACAACCATGAAATTAGTTTATTGGGCAGGCAAGAAGACTTACCCCTTTCAAAATATGAGTCCCTTTGCTCTCTTGAAATGTACTTAGAAACACCAAACATGCCCAAAAATAAGGACTATAAATCATATACAAATCATATGGCTGCAAATGATTTCCTTTTTCCATATCTAAGTATCTTGAAGAGAGGCAAAGTGCAAAAATGTTAGACAGTCCATTGTTTTCTTTGATGTTGGATGAAAGTACTGATCGAAGCCTAGAGAAACACCTTGTGGTTTATGCTACTTTTCTAGAATCAAAAGGGTTGGGGCCACCTATTTCACAATTCTTAAAGCTCATAAATGTGTGTGATGGAAGAGGGAAAACATTATATGATGCAATTTGTGTTTTGAAAAAAGAAAGGGGTCTTTCAAATAAAAGATTGATTATAGTTTCTACAGATGGTGCTTCATCAATGGTGGGGAGTGAAAATGGATTTGTTACTCTTTTAAAGAAAGATGTTCACAATCTTATAGGTATTCATTGCATTGCTCATCGTGAGGCTTTAGCCGCATCAGATGCTGCTAAAAAGATACCGAATTGTTGTTTGTTGAGAAGTTGGCAAATAAGGTATATTCTTGGGTCCAAAATTCTACTAAAAGACATAATGAACTTATTGCTCTTCAGGAACTCATGCAACTTGAAACACTTCAAGCTCTTCAAATTCATGGAGTTAGATGGCTCTCAAGAGGACAAGGTTATTGAAAGACTTATTGTGTTGATGCCTCCATTATTGACTTTGTGGAAAAATGAGAAGAGAGACTCATGGTATGATAAGGCTAGGATCTTCTCAGGGCAATTTTTCTTACATATGCTTGCAGATGTATTGTTTGAGCTAAACAAACTGAATAAAAATTTCAAGAGGATAATGTGGATGTTACATCTTTAGGGGCAACCATAGATTCTACTATACAAACTTTGAGCAGGTGGTTTCTAAGGACTGATACTTTGCAAATGGCACAAGTTACTTGTCTAAATTTTTGGAGACCTCTAAATATGGTTATTTAGAGATTATTGATAAAGATGGACACATTCATAGGCATGAACTTCGATTTGTGGCAATTCCAAATGTGTGTGATGATAATGTTGATGCACCAAAACAAACATTGAAGCCTCAAATTGATGGGTCACTAGAGAGTCTGTAAGAAACTTGCAAAAGAATATGTTCAAAAGCTTGTAGATTGTTTAAATGAAAGATTCCCAGATCTTTCATTTTTCAATTCTATAAAGTTGTTTAGCCCTTGTCATTATTCAGAGGATGCATGTACTAGAGAAGAAAACTCAAAGCGGTGGCTTCTTAAAATTTTTGAACACTTACAACATACTTTGTGTGAGGGAGAAGAAAAGCCTTTTTTGATTTTGAAGGTTGTTCAAAAGAGTTGTATAATTTTGTTGATACTCTTCGCTTTAGTTGTGAAGGATTCCGCATGAAGGAGGCTTGGAGGGTTTTTTGTGCTACAGATTCGCATACAAGCTTTCCAAACATGACAAAACTATGGCAAGCAATACTTACCATTCCAGAAGTACAGTTGCATGTGAGAGAGGATTTTCAAGACAAAATGTAATAAAAGATATAAGAAGAACAAAGCTCTCATTGGAAACATTGGATGCCTTGATGCGAGCTTCATTGACAGGACTTCATATATCAGAGGTGGACTGGAATAGAGTTTATGAAATTTGGAAAGATGAAAAGCAAAGAAGGATTTGAAGTATCTTAGAATGTTTTGTGTTGACATATTTGTAATGATGGGGTATTTCATATGAACCCACGAACACTAGATATTTTGTTTACACTACTTATGTAAATTGTTTAAGGGTACTTTCTCAAGTCAAAAGTGGTGAATCCATGATATACATTTGATCTTTTTGAAGATATATGTGATATATGTTTGAGTTTTTTTAAATATTTATTAGTGTGTATTGAGGATGTTATAATACTTTGTTTAAAATGTTTTGTTGAATAGGAAAGGATATTAAACATTTGATTATTTTGAATATACATTAACGTGTATTGGGATGATATAATAGTGAAGCCCATCTAAGTATTGTCAAATATGTTGCATTAATTGACTTCACCAATAGAAAAAATATATTATCTTTAATCAACTATCATTTAATTTAAAAAAAATCAATTCTTAATTTATGTATATTGTTTTGTATTATAAAAATTATATTGAAAATTTAATTTTTAATGCTAAATTAGGCTATACATTTTATACAAATTATTTCGTTGCATGATTATGATCTTAAATTAAATGCGTCCACAATATTATGACATGTTAGTGTTTTATAGCTATGTTAATATATATTTATAATAGAATAAGATTTCGGTTTTGCGTACAATATCTCTATTTCATATAGTGTTATTATATGAAAATATAAATTTTGATATTTATATGAAAATCATAAAAGTCAAAAGTAAAAATGAAACGTCACATGCAAGGTGATATTCACTACAAAACCGTCACAAAATTTTCTTGACGGGTGGGGTGACCGCCAAATTTAACCCCTGCCCCTAGTGAATACACCTTCCGACATAACGAACCAGTTACGTGTACGATAGTCCATGGTGGGGTCCACCATTGCTCTTCTAACAGCTTGGCATATGCCCCATGTGATGTGAGTGGACTGTCTCGCATAAGTCAAGGGTCCACTAACAGTGAAACTAAATAGTAGCACCCATTCCCATTCCCATTTTATGCAGGAAAAGTGAACAATAAACTGACAACATGAAGTTGACAATAGCGTAAAACCATGTTCCCTCTCACCAGACACACTCTCTGACTCTGCAATCATGACACCGACACAGACGTGACTGAAAACGACACGGAACATTTTCTGACACGCTCGATTTCCCCCGATATCCTACCCCCACCACCTCTTCCTCTTCTTGCTTGCCGACTAAGTACTTACAGTCAAATTCCTCCTGAATTATATATATTTCCAGTTCCACTTATTCCATTCCCGTGCATGCATTCTATAAGAGTGTATTTGTGCATTGCATTTGTAGCACAAGCATGGCCCCTGGGGTTAATTGGTGATGTTATGGGGAGGCGCAACGTTGGCCAGGATGGCATGAATATCGAGAGTAGACAAGGTGGTCCCACCACCACTCTGAGTCAAGAGTCCACACAGTCCATAGTCTACATCCAGTTATAGCCTCCGCAGGTTCTATCAATGCAACAAATAAATGTTTATACCTATGTGCTTAACGATCCTAACCACACCACCACACATTTATGTTTTAATGAAATCTAGCATGAGATTTTTCAAATCTTTTGACATAGTAAAGAGAGGACTTTGATATTATAGAATATCCTTGAGAACATTAATATTGATTAATGAAGATTGGAAAGGAATAACATCAAATCAAAAGGAGATAGAGATCTATATAAAATGGTCATTCTACCAAACCCATAGTGCAGGAACTGAAAACACACTTACATAATTTGAAGCATGCTTGAGGAATTAAAAATGCTTTGAGAAATTGAAACATACTTGCATGAATTGAAACACACTTGTAGGAATTAAAACAAACTTGCAAGAAATTAAATTGTATTTGCATCATACATGTCATGGGTTCCATTGTGGTTGACCCCATCACGAAACTATGTGATGGTTAGGGTCATCCGATTATTCATACACCCAAATTATATTGTTCATTCTTCATTTTTTTAAAAAAATTATTTAAATAGTACCTATATTACTCAAATCAATAAAATAGTTTAACTATTCACCAAAAAAACATGATATTGAAGCACGTCATGCAAGTCGTCACACTAGGCAACATATGTGGCCTAAGAACAAAGTCTACAAAGAGACAAATTTAAACAAACAATTACAGAACAAGAGTATCAAGTAACAACAACAACAAAGAGGCTCGCGGGAGGGGGGTGTCCCTGTCATCAAGCTTGCCCCACACATCGTTCGGAAGGTCCTTCCCTCATCAATGGGGTCATAGCCAAAAATGGTTGCATTTTCAGTCGCCTTTGTAGATTTATTCGACGTTTGAACTTAATCTCACCAAGAAATATAGTAAACCCCAACCAAAGAACATTACTAGAAGAAGGCAGAGGTACACAACATCGCGACAAGAAGCTGGAAAGTCCCACCCTGCATTGAAAATGTGGAGGAGAGTCACAACGACATAAAGAACCCCCACTCAAATCGACTCTGAGAATGGCGGTGAGAATGACTTTTGCGACACCCCTACCTCACAAGGAACACAAGGGACGGTGAGATAATTGACAATATCACCATGCCAAATAAAGAAGGCGGAAAATAAAAAAATCAACACTTCGCAACAACACACATGGAAAGCTCCCACATGGACCAAACTGTTTGCCCCTTCATGAATTTTAAAAACTTGCCAGATCGTTCTCAGAAATCACTATTTTTGCAATAAATTTTAAATTTGACTTTGATTATTTCAAGTCGAGGATCGGAAAGCAAAAGGAAATGTTTCCCGGTGGCATTCCCGCGCGAGCAGCTGTGGAAGGTACTTTTTCCCTGTATCTGTGCTTCCTCTCCAACTCGAGCCATATTTACTTTTCCGGTGTCTTACTCGGCGTGGATAACAAATTATCTTTAAATGCCTCTCATATATATCGGAGGCAAATATAAATACGGTTCGAACTTCGAAGATTGGGCACAATTTATCAACGTGGAACTACTATATTTATTAAATTAAATATTTGGAACTAATTGGAATATCATATACTAAATTAGGTATCTGATTTCCATGATATATCGATTTTTTTATCTTCCCATCCACACGGGTGAAATTGATGCCACCTATGCTGTCAAACAATTTTTTTGATGGGCGTAATTTTTTAATATATATTAATTAATTATTCATATAGTGTTATTCATACTAGCAATGTGTACAATGCAATGTCGTAAAAGTATAAGTTATTTGTTTTAGAGGGATAGTTATTACTTTTTTAGTTGATGTTGATAAGGGGTGTGATTGATTTTGGTTGTGTAGAAATATAGATGAACCACTTCATTTAAATAGCGCAAAAATGAGGTCTAACCTTTAAAACAATTCAATATGAAAAAGTGATATAATTTACAAAGCTTTGGATGGAAACAACTATACATTGCATGGTTCTTTCGGCATTTGAAAACTATAGGTATTTGTATGCAAATATAATGAAGAAGACATTAAAAATGTGTTGTTTTTGGTTTACATAAAGAAGCGAGCAATAGTAAAAAGGAAAATTTGAACATGTATGTTGAAAAGTGTTATTTTGTAAGTGTAGAAATATAGATGAACCACTTTTTTAAAGGTATCATCTCTTCATTTCAAACTTGTTACAAATTCGTACATATACAATTTCAAATCTTATATCATGAGTGATAGCGTTTTGTAGACTATTTTATTTGAAGTTAACATTAATACATGAAGGCTTTCGTACATGTGTAGATTTTATATCATGAGTGGTAGTTGTTTGTGTCCATTCTTTTCGCTTATAGTTGATATACTTTGTATTTATTTTGGGGTAATTATGTTAGTGTTGCATGGGTGTTTGGTTGGTCTTTTGTTGAAAAAACTTTTATTGTACACTCGATAAAGCGTGTGATTGATAGTGGGAGAGCACTAAGTTGTCAAGGTGGTTGAATGACCACTGAGATTTTGACATAAAGGAACCGAGATGGATGTGCAAAGCATCGTGGGTAGTGAGTCATGTGAACTATAAAATAATAATAGATATAAGAGTTATCAAAGCCACACACCTTTTGGAAGACCAGAGATCAAGAACAACATGCCTTTTCCTCTCATAATTGTCAAACAATTGATTACATTTGTCCACATAATAAAATATATTGAATTATCATTCTCAAATATTTTAATGTTTTGAGCCCCACACTCCAAATAAAAGCAATCAAATATATAAATACCAGCTTTAATCTTAATAAGTGGACCCTCCTAAAACCAATAATAAAGTTGTATTTCACAAAGATATTATAAAACAACTAACCTTAAATTTACGGTTATACCTCTCTAGTATAGCTCTTGATTGCAAGGCAGAGAGATTTCATGAAGTGCGGATGCTCAAGTTGACCGCCTCTGCTCAGATAATACACCACCTACACTTTCTTCATTCTCACATCCATCTCACAATACCATCAATAAAATGACACAACTATTGGAAAACCACTGCAAGAATCAATAATGGTTTTAGGTATCACAAAATTGTTACTTCCTGAAATTATAAAAGTATTCCCACGACCTGGCCTGGGGACAACTGCAGCAAAACCTCCTAGTAATGGAAGAAACCAGGTAGGAAACCGTATGAAAATCTAGTGGTACAACATAACTTGAATGCTGAGAGAGACAGAACATACACCGTTTACCTCATGGAAGTATATTTTTTCTAAAACCGCTTGTAAGGTAACCTATACAATGCATGTGTTGATGTCAACAATGGGAACAAGTACTACATAGGTAAAAACACTAACCATTAACATCAAATCCACACAAAGATAACAAACGTAGGGTTCGAGCTGTAAAAACCAAAGCCAAACATACCACAAACAAAGTCGAGCATACGCAGATCAAAAACTATTAAAAATAGCCGAAAAATGTGAAAACGTCCCGGAAGGGCCTCTCCCATAGGGGAACACCTTCGGCGTAATTAATTATTTATATTTGTTTAATTATTTTTAATATAATTAATATATGAATTTACATAAAATATGATGTTTATATTTTAAATATGCAAGTCAAATATATCAAATATTTTAAATAATTATAAGTACATTACAATCAAAATCATAAATAAACATTTAAAATACCGTCAAATTTAACCCTTACCTCTATAAATTTATAGTTAAATTTAGTTTACACCTTTTCCATTGTTTATTAAAATTAATCTTAGACTTATTAAAAATATGCCTTATTTGTATTCTCTCAAGTATTTTTAATATATAAGTATATTCATTCTTTTTTAAAGAATTCGAAAATATGTTGGCCTCTCTCGTGCAAGTGGTTTAATGAATGTAACAAAAGTAAAATTTGTGATTGAATCAAAGGGCCCTTGGTCTATTGCTGATGTTGTTAGGATTTCAATGAGCCCACCAGGGATCAAGTCTTGCTGAGTGCAAGGTCTAGAGATACCCAACACAGAGATTCAAAATGGTTGAGGCTAGGATCATGCCCTGGGTAACTTTGACGGTGTGGATGCCCCTTACTCATAGTTGGTTATGTTGAAGGTGACCACTAATTTAGTTATACGCTTACTCGTAAATGTAAATCCGTTATATACTTCCTCCGAAATATGAGCAAAGATGTCGATAATCTATGTAATCTAGTGGGCATTACTCATCCAAAAAAAATGTAATTGAAAAATACATTTTAATTGGAATGAATGACTTTTAAATTGAACATTATGTATTCATTCAACCCGTATAATGAAAATTTGTAGATTAAAAAAATTGGTTGTAGCTTATTTGATAAAATCATATTTACACAATTCATTGTGAGATAATATGGATCATATATATTAATGAACTATATGGGTTGTCATCATGTCTTTGTTTTTTTGCTCCCCTTTCTCTTTTCCATGTTTTTTGTTTAGACTTGTCTTGTTTACAACAATCAAATGGTCTTAGTATTTGTATAGATTATTCCCACATTCTTAGTGATGTAACTATTTTCTTTATGTTTGTTTTCCTTTAAGTGGTGCCTTTTTGTCAAGGTGCATGTTAGTGCAAAATCACAAAGACCCCAAATTGACCTCTCAGATCTACAATTTAGAAATGGTTCATTTAGTGTGATTGCACAACATGGAGTCTCCCTAAAGTGTGGGACTTTGTAAATGGAAAGACTCTCTAGATTGAGGCTAGTTCCTACTCCTCTGTTTAGGTGTATGCATGAAATTCACAGAGGATCTATCCTAAATCCTACTCTAATCTGCAAGGAGACAAAGGTAAAGGATGTAAAAGAAAAAAACTAAGCTAACAAGGTGATACACCAAAGGAGTGATGGACAATTGTTTTGCTGATAGACACAAACCATAAAAATGCAACACAATAACATGCACAAATAACCAAAGTTGTAATGAAGGATCAAAAGACAACAAATAACACAGAAAGGGATCAAGACCATCCATAGTAACATGTATTATTGCTCTCATGGCTTCATACGATGCATTACAATGGTAACAAGGAAAATTTTCATTTATGCGTCTATCCTGGGAGGTCTTAAACTCCACGAATTCACCCGCCAAGGGGAAGAGGGGAGCCCGCAAAACCAAAAAATGTCCAACCCTTTACAATGAGCCAAAAATTGGCATATATCGGTGAAGCAAAGAATGGGGGAGAGAGAAACATGGGAAACTTGATTTAAAGGATCAACCACCCGACAGGATCCATTAAAATGGCAAGGGCACCCTCACAAATCTATTTTCCAATGTTTTCAACCATGCTGGAGAAGAATGGGTGCCATACCACATTAAAATTTGGTGGTTGGATGTTGGTTCTGTATTTTTGCCATGACAGGACGTTTATTCATTTTTCTCCCACCAGACCCCACCAAAATTCAAAATTGAAGCTTCCATGGTGTAGAGGGTGTTAACAGATTTCCAACGGTACCAAATTTGATAAATTTTTCGCATAATCAAAAGATATGGCCATTTGGAGCTCAGAACACAATTAGGGAAAAATGGCAAAATCAGGTTCAAGGGCCCAAAATTTCCATTTTTCCTTTTTCCATAAATTTACAAAAACCTAAAACCTTCGGGCCCACAGCTCCGTTATGACACGTGGCACCTTCTTATTGGTAGGGGCCAAGAAATAGTATTTCACCTTTTTGGAACCAAAGTGCAAAGTTTCCCAAAGTCTCCCGATGGCCCGCCCCCTTGCGTTGATGACATGTCTAAATGACACATGGCTTCTTCTGATTGGCGAAGGAGATGCAGCTCAATTTTTAATTTAGCGCCCTTCACAAATTTGGCAAAAATCAAAAGTATTCGATGACCCGCCCTTGCGCCAATGGCCATGTGTCATCTTCTTATTGATGGCGGAAGTGTGGCTCAATTCATCCCTTAAACCTTTTGGACAAAAAGGGTGCAATTTCTTAAGTTCATCTACATCCTCGCCTTCCTATGATGGCGTGTCCCTTTTGATTGGCATGGGGCCTTAAGCAATTTTCTTTCATCCTCCTTTGTGAACCCGTGGGCTAAAAACTCACTTTAAGTTTTTTTCCCAAAAAGGCTAAATGCCAAATTTTTCCCCTTGGCCCCACAAGTCCATTTCTTCCCTTTGCGGGCCCTTGAGTTGGCATTTAAATTTGCGCCTTCTAACCAAAAGGGCTAAGTGACAATTTTTTTCTTCACATGGGCCCGCTGATGCATTTTAGAACCTTACTGGATCAAGGGTCTTGAATTTGATTTTCACACATTTTTAAAACATGCCTAAGTGTCCAAAAGTCTTCCACCACTTCGTAATTTCCTCCTTGTCCACGTGTCACCTTCAAATTACGGGTCCAGAAATCCTTCCTCCACGGGCTCGTGGGCCGACAATTGACCTTAAATTTTTATCCAAAAGAGGCTAAGTGCCAAAGTTCTCTCAAACATCCCCACCAATCCACCAATTCTCTTGGAAAAATTTCTCCCCGAGCTTTCTAACCCGCCTTAGGCAAAAAATATTCCTAAGGCCCGCCAACCCATAACTTGAAAAATACAAGGAGTTAGGAGGACTTCATTACCTTTTCGGAAAGGGGAAGAATTTTCCATCCGATGGAGCTAATTCTAGAAAAATTTGAGTGCGTAAAATGTTTTAAATTTGAGATTGAAGCATAAGGAAAGAAAAAATGGAGGTAAGTTAACCAAAATAAGCATGGGCTTATTTTGGATAACAATTTTGGCGACTCAGAGGGGTCTTCTACCTTCTAGATGAAGTGATCAGCTGCCTTGAAGCATCCATTGGGCATGGAGTCATGAGTGATAGCTTGATACTAATTTGAACTTTGAAAATTGACCCCTGGGCCACTTGGAAACCCATTAGAATTGAAACTGATTTCACCAAATGCCAAGTCCAAATGCACTGCATAAAAGAAACAAAAATCCATAACAAAACTATGCACAAAAATGGAAATCATACATGCTCCAAGTAGAACATGCAGATTGTGTAAAGCACTTAGGAAAAAAGAAAACTAGACTACAACAAGACAATGTGCACAAGCACTTGGAGGAATTGAAAATCTAAACTAATATGTACAAGGGTGAGACTCTTTCCTTTTAGTAGCAATGTTTGAGGTAGATCCCATTCACTGGAATTTGAAGTTCTTCACCATCCAATGTAGACAATTGGAATGCATTGCTACTTTTACAACTTGTGACCATGTAGGGGCCACTCCAAATGGCATCAAACTTGGAATGCCTTCCTGGTTTTTCTAGGTTTGCATCCCATTTTAACACTAGATCCCCTTCTTGAAAGGTCCTTGCTCTTTTTTCTTGTCAAAGCACCTTTTGACTAAGGCCTGGTCCTTTTCTATTACTTGAAATACATGCTCTCCGATTTCTTCCAACTCCATCAACTCGCATATCTTGCTTCCATGGTTCAAACTTAGACAACTCCAGCTTGTTTCATGAGTTCCAATGTCGGGTAACTCAAGTAATATAGGCAACACTACCTCTTTTCCATAAACAAGTTTGAATGGAGAGTTTCCTATAGATATTTTTGGTGTTATTCTCTCGGCCCATAGAGCTGATTTGAGCTTAGCATGCCAAATTCTCTAATTTTCATCACAATTCCTTTTGATAATCCTTGAAGTTGTTGTTTGTAGACTCAACTTCTCCATTACCCTTAAGGTAATAGTTTGATGAAGTTCTCAAATAGATTCCATTCTTAATGCCCATTCAAAGTGATCTTAAAAACCCGTGAATGCCAAGGCATTATCTAATATGATGGTGGATGGTATACCAAACCTGGTTATTATCCCTTTATAGAAATCTAGTATGCTAGATTCATTGGCTTCTTTGAGTGCTACTGTCTCAGTCCACTTGGTGAAGTAATCTGTTGCTGTGAGGATCCACTTGTGGCCTTTGCTTGAGTTTGGATTGATGACTCCAATGAAGTCCAATCCCCATTGCATAAATGGATGGTAAACTGAAATTGGATGCAATGGAAGTGTTGTTAGCCTCTCTTTACCTATGAAAAATGCACATTTTTTTGCACTTCTTGATCCATTCATAGCAGTCACTAAATACTTTGGGCCAATAATAACACACCCTCATGATTTTGAGAGTTGTTACACTTCAAGAAATATGACCTCCAACTACTTCATCATGGAATTCTGCAACACCTTCTCAATTTGATATGTCCCAATACACCTCAACAGTAACACCATGGATATCTTTTCCAATGAATAGTAACGCCATCAACAAGCACATATAGAATGGTCTCAAATCAAGTGCCTTATTTTTGTTTTACTCATCTCTAGGGAATAGGCCTTTTTAAAGTAAATGTATTATACTGATTTTAGCAAAGGAGCGAGTACATCATCATTCTCTTCTTCTTGACCATTCTTCAGATCAAAACAACTTCTTCCTCATTTCTCGCTTCAACTTGTTCAACCTGTGGTTAATTGCTCGCACAAACCTTTCCATGGACCAACTTGGTGAATTTGATCTCAATTTCATATTCCATAACATGAGTGATCCATCATGAATTCTTTTCATTCATGTCCTCAGTAGAGAAGTAAGTTTTTAACACATGCATGAGAGACTAGCAATTGGATTTTATTGTTTCAAACTGTGTGCTTGAAATTATTTAAACTTCTAATCACCTGGAAGGACATGTTTTTATATGAAATAATATCTTACTTCATAGTCTCGCCAAGATTTAGTCAAGAAGGTGACCGGTTGCTCTACATTATCTTTGTTTTGTTGTGACTAAGATGGCGATATTGTGTCTCTTCCACCAAAGGCATAGAGCACAAAGTCCTTGGAGAAATATGGGTTCACAAGAGTTGGATCTTGTGACATAGCTTATTTGATTGCCTAAAAACTTTCTCTTGCCTTCAGCTTGTCCATTTAAATTCCATACTCTTCTTCAAAGATCAACGTTATTGGCTCCCGACAAGAGCAAAGAAAGTTTGAAAAAAACTGCGGACAAGATCGATCCTTCCTAAGAAGCTTTGGAGGGCCTTCTTATGACTTGGCAATGGTAATGCCCTAATTGCTTCAACTCTCTCCGGTCAATTTTTAACCCCTCCTCGAAACAATATGTCCTAGGAGTCTACCCTCATGATCCAAGAATATGCATTTTATGGGATTCAATGATACTCCAAATATTCTACACCTTGAAACACCTGTCTCGTAGATGAAAGAGATTATCATCAAGATATATCAGTATTATTTTTTTGATCAATCCCTTAAATGTCATATCCATCTCCCTTTCAAAGGTGGCTCCATTAGACAATAAAATGGCATTTTCCTATAGGCATAGGTCCCCATTCGTGGTGAACGTTGTTTTGAATTGATCATCTTCTTTCACCATTATCCGGTCAGTATCCCGAGTATCCATCTAGAAATGAAAACCTCTCAAATCCAACTATAACCTAAATGATTTACTCCATCGATGGAAGTGGGTAGTGATCTTTGAGGGATGCTCTGTTCAAATCTCAAAAATCCACACACAACCTAAATTCCCACTCTTTTTCCCGACGGGACAAAATTTATAACCCAAACTTTGAACATTTGATTGGGAAAATAATACTTGCCTCTATCATCTTCTTCACTCCTTCCTCATAAGAGGTTCAATGTGTGGATTGACTGGCCTCTAGTTTTTCCTGATGGGCTTAGCATCTGGATCCAACTCAATTGTGTGTTGTGCTAGCTTTGGATTGAAACCTCTTAGGTCTTCATAGCTCCAAGAAAATACATCTGGGAACTCTTGGAAAATTTGTATGAATTCATAACTTTCTTACTTGGTGGCCACTTTGCCAATTTGAAGTGTTTTTCCTTCTCCCACGGAGATGGGTTATGAATCTTCTCATTTGACCTGTATGTTAGCTTTTTCCCTTCGAAATTGGTCATTAGGGTTGAATATTGACTCTAGTGTCACTAGACCCTTTGGGAGCTTGTTTGTTTGCAGGCACACTACTTGATCCCCATACTACTATAACTTTCCTAATTTTTGCAAGAGAACTCAACTTCCTCTGCAATAAATTAACAATGTTTTGGTCATTTCAAACACTTGCCAACTTGTGTTATTTCTGGGACAAAGCCTGGCCTCACAATCACATGGATGTATGGTTGCATTTTGTATCTTTTGATACTCTCCACAACATCAAAAGTTTCTCGAAATGCGCAAGTCTATCAAGCAGCTTCATTCTTCTTCCTTGGGATAGAATTGATGTTAAAAGCTCCAAAATCCTCAATGAGATACCATGCCCTATTTTGTAGCTCTTGAGTGGGTCATTCTTTGTAGCATGTTGTCCATTTACTTGATTAACAATCAGCTCACTATCACCAAATACATGCAAGTTTCTAATGCCTCTCTTCCTTGCCCAATGAAGTCCATGGATCAAAGCCTCATATACGCAGCAGTTGTTGTTTAAGCAAGCAAACCAAAATCTAGAAGTTGAATAATACTTAATGCCTTGAGGGTGAAACAAGCATAGCCCCTCCTCCTCCCGCACCTTGTCTACTTCTTGAGCCATCAAAGAACAACCGCCATACCTAATTATCATCTTTTGGTCCGTCTTGGTGATACTAGGGAGAGGATTATTTTCTTCATGCAAGCAATAATGACTCGAGCTCATATTATTCTATTTCCTTGTAGGGCTCAAAATCATGTACCTTGCTTTCCCATTCATCTAGAGTCAAGTCCGGAATGCATCCAACCTTAGTATTAGCTTCACGGGTTCTTGGATAATCCCTCTTGATCAAAAGCATGAACAATTTGCATTGATTGGGCTTGGTGTGTGAGGCTCAATATGAAAATTTGCAATTGGATCAGATTTTATTGTAGCCTTAGCTCCATATCTTGTTCTAAACAACATGTGTGACCATTCAGCAAATAAATAGCCCCCAATTTTTGTAGTGAAGTCTCTTGACAAACTTAAGGCAAAGAGTGGTGGCAAATCTATGACCGACACATCCTGCAAGATGGTGACAATGGGGCATGCATGCAAGGTAAGGCTCAAATCTTTGATTACCCCAACTGTTGTTACTATTGTTCCATCTAGTTGCACCACACCTTTGGAGATGACTTCATAATGAAGGCCTAGATGATCAACTATTTTCTTTAGAATCAAAGAACTACTTGCCCTTAATCAATCATGCAATTATTTACCAATTTATCCCCAATGATCAATGAGACATAGAATAGAGGGGGATTCAAACTTTTACCCGGATGTCCTCCATGATTTCCTTCAGATGAGCCGCATTGGTGAGCACTTTTTCTTGATGATTGGGTAGTTGATTTGATGTTGACCAATTTTGCCATAGTAGCCTGGAATAGATCCTTTTGCCCTTGGATAGCCAATGATTCCCACATTGATATGTTCACATTTGTCTTCTTCATCCGCTCAATGATGTTGGAATGGAATGGGTTGTCTTTTGACTTGTTTATTTCTCTACACCATTTTTTTCACCATTAAATCTTGATTCAAAGCACCATTAAAGCACATTGACTAGTTGTGAGGTTGATTGCATGGGAAACACCAATCATATTCTTGAGCCATGTTATTTTGCACTGGCACCAAGGCTCTAGATGTAGATGCAACATTAGGATTGTATGGTTGGAATGGTCTATATTAGCAAGAGGTCCGACTTGATTCCGATTTGCAGTTGGGTTGGGTGGCCTATTGGGCTGATATGGTGGTCTATTGGGTTTGGTTTGAGGCTGATAAGAAGGTCTAAAACTCCGAGCTTGCTGCCTCTTAAGTGTTACCAACTCATTACCCAAAATTTTCAATTGTTTCATAACCTCTGGAGTTCATTTAAGGCACCGGAAGATGAAGTAGAGGCTTCACCTAAACTCGATTTCTTGGGGTAGGAATGGGAGCTAAAGTAGGTTCTTGGCTAGTACTTGGATTTCCCAATTTTGTATATAGGGGCATGGGTGGTCTAGGTGCAATTTTACCACTGGATTAAACAATTCTCAGCTCTAATGGAAACACTATAGGCTGCGAAAAGGTTACACCTCCCATGGATTAAATCAACATGCAATATCAGAATTTAAAGCTTTGAGAAATTATAGAAAGGAACCTTCAGCTATTGGTCTCACGGCTAATGGAATTCTATCCCATGTTCTTTAAAATCTAAAGTTGAAGTCAGTTAGTTGTTCATTTGGAGCCCTCTTGATGGTTGTTTTGTTATTCCAATAGATACAAGTTATCCCCTTTTCTCCAAATTGGTTATGGAGAGTTGTGCATAGATTGTCCCAACTTGATAGAGCTTGATGTCGGGATTCTAAACCATTGCAAGGATTTTCTTTTGAATGAGGATGTCGTAAACTTAAGATTATACCCATTCCCATAATTTCATGGATTGCACAAACATTTACAATGTCTTGGACATGGTCACCAGGAGTGGTCTGGTTTTCTCAAGTGAAAAATGGGATGCTCTTCAATGCTGCAACTGGAACTATGTTTTGTGCATTGAGGGCAAGTGGGTTGCTACCAGTGAAGTTGACATAAGGATTTGGTTGTGCCATTCTAATTGGCCTAAGAACCCTTGTTGATTGGATGAAAGGCCTTCCAAGTGGAGGAGTTGAAATAGTTCTATTTGGTGGAGATGGATATCTTTGAACTCTTCTTCCTCTCCTTGTTATTTTTGGGGATAAATGTAGATAGAAAACCAATCCCTCCTCTCTAGTTCTTGATCTTGTCTGGATTTTCTCATGAATATGCCAAACTCAAACTACTATAACTAAAGTGGATTATATCCCTTATGGATTCTCCAAATGTGAAATTAAATCTTCATGCAAGCAAGCTGGAAAATACTCATAACGAGTTCACACCAATCTTGTTACAATGAAAGTGAAGACCTCTTGTCCCACCCGACATGTTAAAACTATTAGTGCAGAATCACAACACCCTCAAATTGACCTCTTAGATATGCAGGTTTAGAAATGGGTCATTTGGTGTGATTGCACAACATGGAGTCTTCCCCAAAGTGTGGGACTTTGCAATTGGAAAGACTCTCTAGATTGAGGCTGGTTCCTACTCCTCTGTTTAGGTGTATGCATGAAATTACAAAGGATCTATACTAAATCCTACTCTAATTTTCCAAGGATACAAAGAGTTAAAGGATGCAAAAAGAAACAAAACTAGGCTAACAAGGTGATACACTAAAGGAGTGATGGACAATTACTTTTTGATAGACACAAAACAAAAGAATGTAACACAATAACATGCATAAATAACTAAAGTTGTAATGAAGGATAGAAGAAGACAATAACTAACACAGAAAGGGATTAAGATCATCCACAGAACATGTATTATTGCTCTCACGGCTTGATACGATGCATTACAATGGTAACAAGGAAAATTTGCATTTATAGTCTATCTGGGAGGTCTTAAACTCCATAAATTCACCTACCAAGGGGAAGAGGGGAGCCTGCAAAACCAAAAATTATCCAACCCTTTACAATGAGCCAAAAATTGGCATATATTGAGTGAAGCAAAGAACGAAGGAGAGAAAAATGTGGGAAATTTGATTTGAAGGTTCAACCTCCTAACAAGATCCATTAAAATGGCAAGGGCACCCTCACAAATCCATTTTCCAATGTTTTCGACCATGCTGGAGAATAATGGGTGCCATACCAATTAAAATTTGGTGGTTGGATGTTGGTTCTACATTTTTTCCCATTCCAGGTCGTTTCTCCATTTTTCTCCCACCATACCCCACCAAAATTCAAAATTGAAGCTTTCATGGTGTAGAGGGTATTAACATCTTTCCAACGGTACCAAATTTGATAAATTTCACACCGAATCAAAAGATATGGCCATTTGGAGCTCTACAACCAAATTAGGGCAAAAATGGTGAAAATCGGGTTCGCAGACACAAATTTTCTGCTTTTTCCTTTTTCCATGAATTTTCAAAAACCCATAAACCTCCATGGGCCATAGCTTTGTTATGACACGTGGCACCTTCTCGATTGGTAGGGGCCAAGAAATAGTATTTCACCTTTTCACAACCAAAGTGCAAAGTTTCCCAAAGTCTCCCAACGACCACCTTTACATTGATGGCGTGTCTCAGAAATGACACATGGCTTCTTCTGATTGGAGAAGGAGATGTGGTTCAATTTTTACTTTTGTGCCCCTTCACAGATTTGGAAAAAATCAAAGTCTTCGATGACCCGCCCTTCCGCCAATGACCACGTGTCATCTTCTTATTGGTGGTGGAAGTGTGGCTCAATTCATCCCCTTAAACCTTTGACAAAAAGAGCATAATTTTTAAGTTCCTCCACATCCTCGCCTTCCCATTGATGATGTGTCCCTTTCGATTGGCTACGCAGGCCTTAAGCATTTTTCTTTCATCCTCCTTCGCAAACCCATGGGTTAAAAATTCACTTTAAGTTTTTTTCCGAAAAAGGCTAAGTGCCAAAATTTTCCCCTTGGCCCCACAAAGTTTGTTTCTTCCCCTTTGTCGGCCCGTGAGTTGGCATTTGAATTTGCACCTTCTAGCCAAAAGGGCTAAGTGACAAATTATTCTTCACGCGCGCACCTATGCATTTTAGAACCTTGTCGGGCCTGCGGGTCTTGAAGTTTATTTTCACACATTTTAACAAAATGCCTAAGTGTCTAAAAGTCTTCCGACACTCCATAATTTCCTCCTTGTCCACATGTCACCTTCAGATTGGCTGGGTCCAAGAAATCCTTCCTCTCGCGGGCTCACGGGCCAGTCAATTGACCTTAAATTTGTAGCTAAAAGAGGATAAGTGCCGAATTTCTCTCTGCATCCCCGCCAATCCATCAATTCTCTTGGAAAAATTTTTCCCTGAGCCCGCCAACCCGCCTTGGGCAAAAAAATCTTCCTAAGGCCCACCGGCCCATAACTTGAAAAATACAAGGAGTTAGGAGGACTTATTTACCTTTCTGGAAAGGGGAAGAAATTTCCCATCCGATGAAGCTACTTCCAGAAAACTTTGAGTGCCTAAAATGTGTGAAATTTGAGATTAAATCACAAGGAAATAAAAAATGGAGGTAAGTTAACCAAAATAAGCATGGGCTTATTTTGGATAACAGTGCATACATCTTTCAGGATCATCCTTTTCATTGTTTAGTTTTTACTTTTCATTTTGTGTGTTATTAATGGGGCATAATTGAATTTCAATTCTTCATAAATACACAAGCATTGTATTTCATTTGTAAGAAGAAATATGTAATATTCTTTATTCGCATGTGTCTATTTAGAAACTATAAAAACTTCATAGAATCTCAAAAATTCATTTATTTCATACAACTCATTAAAAAGGGAATGTTTATACACTACATATCAATGAATTTCCTAGCTAAATAATTACTACTATTATTAGTTTTCTTTACGATATTATACATTAACACTCAAATTTGAAGATCAAATGACACTGAGTTGTCCCAAATTCGCCTCATACTTGTTCCTCCCAATTTTCTTGTAGTGATGCCAACTTTGACCACCATAAGTTCATTTATGTAAAATGATGAGCGATACAATCATATACATCTACTAAAATTTTAAATGAAAAAATCTTGTATTTCAAAGGCATCCCCATGCCAAAAATATTTCAATCATTTAGAGGTTAATAAAATTTACTTGTTGCATTCATTGAAAGTGATAATGCTTGGGACACTTGTATCACAAAGGATATATTACCCATCACAGAGGATAAATTATCCATCATATAAATTATTGTGAAAAAATGTGTAACACTTTAAAACTTTATTTCCTCGAAACATTTCAATTATTTATATTTCTTACGATCCTATCATATTCCTACTAAAGTATGATTTATGTAGTTCTCTACAATTTCTTCGAGTTATATTGTTTTAAGCCTAATTGCAATGTGTTCTCATTGTATTGTAATGTTAATTTCAAACCACTTTTCGCATACATTTTCTTGAACTCAACATTAATTAAACATGAAACCTTATGAAATTTCTTGCAAAGATGTTCCTTATCTTGTTTATATTCTTTCTTTTATGCATTTATCATGTTATCATATGTTTAAAATTCTTATATTTCATGTCTTTGTTCTCATATTGTGATTGTTTCCAAATTTTCAAATGGTACATGTATACCTTCTCATGTTTTATCTACCAAAAATATTACCAAATACATCAAGAACAACCATCTAAAGTTTCTCTAGTTCAACCTAATTTTATATATTCTAGATATGCCCTTATTTGCACAATTAGGAATATATATATATATATATATATATATATATATATATATATATATATATATATATATATATATATATATATATATATAAAGCAATAATTATTTTGAATAGTTTTAATTTATTTGTTAAATCTATTCAAGATAGGGATTGATCTATGAAAAATATGGTGATAGAGCTTCACACTATCATTTGACTTCACCAAGGGATTTAACATTCTACTACACACACATGTGGATATCATGATATATGTGCAACTCTTTCTTCGTAGTAGCGCCACACATCCCCAATAGTATTTGTAATAAACCAAACATATGGGTAAATGTTGTTGGCATTTGTTTCAACGCTCCCGTGAGTTTTTTGACATGGAATAAGTGCATCTTGTACATCCTAACTCGTGATTCAGAAGGAGACTAACACCTATGGGTTTTGGTCTAACGACAATCATGATCCAAAAAATGGTATCAGAGCAACAAGTTTCAAGTTCGAAACTCACTCGGGTAATGATTATGGGAGATTATTGGCATGTGTGTCCAATGCTCCCCGTGAGTTTCATGACATGGACTAACCACCTCTCATAGATCCTAACTCTAACGATTGTAGTGGAGACTAACACCTATGGGTTTTGGTCTAACAACAATCATTTTCCAACAAATGTAAATTAAAGATGATGGACTAATTTGAATTTCAATTGTATATACATACACAAGTATTGTATTGCATTTGTAGGAGGAAATATAGAGAATTCATTATTCACGTGAATCTATTGAGAAATTATAAGAATTTAAGAGAATATCAAGCATTCATTCATGTTTGAGAAGTCATTGAAAATGGAAATGTTATAAACTACATATCACTAGTTTCTTTAGCTAACAAATTAATGTAATTACTCATTTGCTTGGCTAACGAAGCAAGCACCATCACAACAATAACATAAGAGGAGAAGAGAAAAGTGAAAGTGAAGGAGAATAAATTCCAAGATGCAATGAAGAGGCATGTTGAAATTGGGTTCTTAGAAATTTATTTAGAGGCATATTAGAATTGTGTGTATTGAAAATATTTAGAGACAATTTGACAATACTTTTGGGGTTTTGAAGCTACAAAAGAGGACAAGTGAAGGCTAAGAAAGAAGACATTCTCATCCTGTAATAAGTCAACAATTATGTTAATAAGAGGACCACTTCCATTGTGACATTAAGAAAAGGAAATGCTATTGGGAAACCCAATGAATTTGCACTAACATTTTTTTCAATGGTATAGGTCGTACACAAGTCAATTCAATTTTGCCTTTTAAAATTGGTGTTAATTCCTTCCCCATGACTTCCATTCAATTTTTGATGTAAATCAACCAAACTTCCAACATTATTCCCATTTATATAATCATGGTTTCTTAAAATATATTATTCTTTTTTTGAAAAAAAATCTTCCAAAACACCAATAAACATATTAACCTTAAAATACACAATAAAATATTTATATACATGTTTAAAACAAGGGGACCATATTGATTTTTATTGACTCTCAATTTTACTACAAGACACAACTTTACATGAGGTAGATTTTATATATTATTGCTATGTTTAATTCTCTTTTTGCTTGCTCACTTTTTGTATTCGTATATATTTAATTACAATTTTTAATTCTAAACTAATATGTGTAACTCTCTTTTTTATTTCTTATTTTGTAGATGATTTCAAAGTGGAAGCCTCTATTATCTCTTTGGGTGCATAATCACCCACCTGGAGAGTTTTCTTCCAAGGAATTGGATTGGAGAAAAGTGGAGTGGAACTTGTGTAGTGAGAATGATATTGTTGCATGGATATAGAGAGATCACATAGATGATTTCCTATGGGGTGAATGTAAGAGACCGAGGTATCCCACCATATTTTACATCTAGGATAATATATACAATCAATTCTTTATAAACATTAAATTATTACATTTTTGTAGCCATGAAGGAGGAGAGGGGAACCTCACACATGAAAACATACTCATCCTACAACTAATCAACCATTATGTTAGTAATACAGCCACTTCTATTGTGGTGTCACCTCTATTGGTATAAGAGCAATGATATATTAGAGTTTATATGTTACCATGAACCAAGACAACCAACCATGGTGGGATTAATCTTTATGGAGTATTTTTAGACCCATAGAAGTATTTCCAATAATCACTAACGAGGCATATCCGACTTCGGTAGAAAGGAATGTATTTAGAGATAATTGTACATGATTTTTTTTGAGACATTGAAAATCATAGAGGAGGAGAGGGGAATGTCAATCAAGAAAACATGTACTCATTTGAAACCAATCAATGGTTGTGTTAGTAAGAGGGTCACTTCCATTGTGGCATCACCTCTATTAGCATAAGGATAATGTTATTGTAGACACCTGAATGTGGCAACTTATAAATTGGTAATGAAAAGTTTGGTTTTGTTCATATACTATGACCTACATTCACATTCTAAGCCAAATTGACACATCCTTATTTCTCCCACATGACTTGCTAGTCTCTACACATTACGTTGGTTGAAATTATCTTAAATTGTACTTTACTCCTAGGCATCTTTCTTAGAATCTTGTAAGTCACCATTAGCTTCTTGTAGGGAATCATACATTGTGGGACCAAGTCATACTATGGTCTATAATGACCTGTATAATCCCATATCTTGCTCTCTAAATGTTCTTTTCTCAGTTTAAATATATTTTATGGATTATTTCATATCCATTAGGTCAACTTGAATACGATACCTAAACTACAAAATCCTATATAAGAAAGTCTAATTCACCATTTGAACTTAGCTGACATTGTCAAGATCATACATTGCAAATTAAAATCCAAAACATTCAAGGTTGTCCTAAATATTGCTAAAGCATCTGCACATATTATATAGAATCCACTACATAGTTTTGAAGCACTCAAACCATGTTTAAGAGTCTATCTTCCTCAATTACAAATCCTCTAAAGATCGTAAAGCTATGTCATAGAAAGAGAAAGTCACAAAAAGCATTTCCAAAGGTCTTAAGGTAATCAGTTTAGCATTTGAATTAAATTACATTATATCACTACTATGTAGGGTACATCTTTATTTTATCTCTAGTTATGTTTGTTACTGATTGTATCAAGAGACACAAGGGCACGATAGGGGAATGAATTAGATTTTCATACAAAATTGCACATACACCAAGAGAGTTATATGGTGTTTTCTCTCGCTAGCAAGGGGATCTTGTGCAGTGCCTAGATTTTTCCCCACCAATATTTATAATATTCTCTATGCATCTAGATTACTTCTATACCTCCTTGATAAGTCAATTACCCATACCTTCTCATGTATTACACAATTGTTACATCGCTCTATCATCATTTACTATATTAATAGCTATATTTTGAGTTGTATGGTTAATGTGGATTAACTAATTAAGAATATTTTACATGTAACATTCTTGCACCTATTAACAAGTAAAAGGAACTCTTATTCAACCCTCACTTAATTTTTTGGGGGCGTAAACAGATATATTGTGGTATATATTTTATTGTGGATTAAGCCACCAACCAATGTGGGATTCATTTTTATTGAGTGAGGATGTTTAAAGTTGTAGAAGTAACTAGGATGCATTGAAGAGGCATATCTGAAATGGATAGTAAGGCATCTATTTAGAGGTAATTTTACAAGATTTCCTTTTGGATTTTTTGAAGCCACATAGGACATGATGGGAAGGCATACTCATCCCACAGTCAATCAGTCATTATGCTAGTAAGAGGGCCTCTTCCATTATGGTGTCACCTCTATTAGCATAATGATCATGATATATTGGGTTTTATATGTTACTGCATCCCAAACCAACCAATTAATGTGGGATTCATTTTTATTGAGAGATGATTTTAAGAGTCATAAAAGCAATTACAAGATGCACTGAAGAGGCATATCTGACTTAGGTAGTGAGGCGTGTATTTAGAGGCAAGTTGACATGACTTTTTGGGATTTTTGAAGCCACATAAGTGGAGAAGGAAAGTTTGAGTAAGTAAACATTCTTCTTGCAACCAATCAACCATTATGTTAGTAAGAGGCCCAACTCCATTGTGGTGTATCCTCTATTGACATATGGATCATGATGTATTGGGGTTTATATGTTACCATGGACCATGCCAACCAACCAACTTGGGATTAATTTTTATTGAGCAAGGAATTTAGATTCTTAATAAAGCATGCATTTAGAGGAAATTTCACATAGCTTATTTTTAAGATTTTCAATGCCATAGAGGAGGAGAGGTCAAGGACGAAAAAGCAAGCATACTCACCCTGCATCCAATAGACCGTTATGTTAGTTAGAGGGCCACTTCCATTGTTGTGTTACCTTCACTGGTATAGGGATCATGCTATATTGGGGTTTATATTGTATCTAGGGTAAGTCAACCATCTAATGTGGGATTATTTTTTATTGAGTGAGAATTTTTAGAGTCATAGAAGCAATTCCAAAATGTACTAAAGAGACATGTCCGACTTGGGTACTAAGGCATGTATTTAAATGCAATTTTATAGGATTTATTTTTGAGATTTTTAATCCACCTAGGAGTCAAGGGGAATGTTGAGAAAGAAAAATTCTCATCCCATTAGCAATCAACCATTATGTTAGTAAGAGGACCATTTCCATTGTGGTGACACCTCTAATGGCATATGATTGTTATATATTGGGTTTTATATGTTACTATGCACCAATTCAACCAACCATTGTGGGATTAATTATTATTGAGTGAGGATTTTCATAATCAAATAAGCAATTGCAACATGCACTAAAGAGGCATGTCCAACTTGGGTAGTAAGGCATGTATTTAGAGACAATTTTCTATAATCTTTTTGGGGGATTTTTGAAACCACATAGGAGGAGAGGGGAAGGCCGAGCAAGAAAACATGCTCATCACCAAGCAATTCACCATATGTTAGTAAGAGGGCCACTTCCATTGTGGCATCACCTCTATTTGCATTATGATCATGATATATTGGTGTTTATATATTACCACACACTAGGCCAACCAACCAATGTGAGATTAATTTTTATTGAGGATTTTTAGAGTCGCATCTAAGATATTTGAAGATGCACTAAAGAGGAATATCTAACTTGGGTATAATGTATATCTTTAGAGGTATATTTACAAGTTTTTAAAGGGTTTTTGAATCCACGAAGATCCTTATCCGCAATCAATCAACCATTATGTCAATAAGAGGGTCATTTCCATTGTAACATTAGAAAGAGAAAGACAATATTTTTAAGACAACCCAACAATTTTACACTAATCTTTTTCAAAGATATATATTGTAGGCAAGTCAACTTAAGTTGGCCCTTTAAAATTGGTTTTAAAACCTTACCATGACTTCCACTTACTTTTTTATGCTTTAGACTACCAAAGATAATTCCCACTTATATAGTCATGGTTTCTTAAACTATATTTCACTTTTTTATGAATACGCCAACAGACATAAATACTTCATTTTATATTGATGCCAAAAGTAAACTGAAAAGAGTTTTCAATATTGTAGAGATAGCTGAAATAGTACATCAAATTTTGGGCTATGATCCCCCAAAAGAAAATATGGCGGAAGAGAGAACACTAGCGTTAACATGTTGAAGATAGAAATACATTATTTTGTAAGCTGACTACCATCTCACATAGCCACTTATTTCTTAGAAGAGATCTCTAAGCTTAACAGAGATTTTATATAGTACTTTGTTCAGATTTTTCTCTTCGGAACACCTGCAAGAATAAATATTAGAAATAATATTAAAAATAAATAAAAACTGAAGGGGCAGAAACATTAATATATAGTACTTTAAAAACATGGCTTGTGAAAATATGCACAAGGATGACTACCATTTTACCCCTCAAGAATATCATCATATGAGCGGTGCTGACGTTGCTGGTGGACTGCAATAAATGATTCACCATAACCATATTCAAATTCCTGTCCTTCAGTACTCACTTCCGCGAGGCTCTCTCTGCGAAAAATTTGGCATGGCAAATATCAGTTCTGCGCCATCAATAGAACATATTCCCTTATGATACAGTAGTATCTAGAGTATTTAGAAATATTACTATTAGAAGGGCATAAGTAATACTTTTATTTGAATGCAATAATCCAACTCACTCCAGTAGTCTTCATCGATGACAACGGAATCTTAATATGGGTCCACGTAAACTGCACTAATCGAAATATCTTCATGTAAATTTGGACTGCGTTGTTTTTTTCCTGATTTGCAGTGCTTCCCTTACTCAAAATATGATCCTGTGCCTGATGCATATCTGTTGATCTAGCCATTGGAGCCTTGTGGACCTTGTAGCAGGTAAATCACTTTTTCATGTATATTGTATGCTTACTAGTTTTTTATTTTTTATATTAAAAAAATCTTCATTCACTTCACACAAATGATGGACAAAATCACTAGGGAAAAGGATAAATATCTATAAAATAAGTAATTATCTTAGTCTTTCTATTTTCAAAGTAGCTATAATTTTAAATTTTGCTGGCTTGTAAATCATGTTTGCAATTTGGTGATATATTCTCAATGCCCTTTTTTATTTTATAAATTGGTCATTTAAATATTACCAAATGCACAACCTTATGAGTGGAAATGTGTACAAATAACAAGTGAATTCAAGTCCTAGTGAGTTTTATTGTTCAAAATATTATCAATGTGAATGTGTTGGCAAAGACATTGTTTGATAAAAATACCGAATGTATTTTTGAATTTTGGAACAACTTGCTACGTAATGTATAATTTGTTTAAATACATGTCTATTTTACACATTAGCACCACAATTATGCCATTTTTTATTTCTCAATATTTTCTCAATAATAAATTTTTATTGATTTTGTCTCTCTAATATTTTAGGTGTGATGATATACCCCGATGATATATTACCCGATATGTTTATTAAGAAGGTGTTACCGATTCAATGTATAGCATTCCATTATATTTATTTAAAAAAAATCAATAACATTCTACTTCTTGAATTATAAGTTTTAACAAATATATGAGAGGCATGCCCGAATTCTACACAAATGTTCTATTTGTTGCCTTAGGAAGGTACAATCTAGTTTGAGAACAATAATCTTTAAATTTGAGATTCCTTAGTGTCTCCTCCATACTCATGTTTTCTATCGGTTAAACAACAACTTTACTGGGAATGAAATGATTTGAAAGATGTGACACTATGATTACATAAGTTGGTGAGCCTAATATTCATTTTTATGCTTAAATTTTAGTATTTTCTACGGCCAACTTATAAATTTGTAACAAGGATTTTTCAAACTTATTTAACTTGTTTAATTTTTTTAATCTTGATTATTTAATTTAAATAAATTTCATAATTATTATGAAATGTTATATATTTAATATTTGACATTTCTCATATAAGCTAATCAAAATATATGACAGTGAAATTAACATTTTCATTTTTTCTATTATAGGGTAATGTGTTGTTTAATACATGAAGAGCAAATTTAACTCGTCAAATTAAAATATGGAGAGCCATTCAAATTTTCATGTCACAAGGCAACTTTAGTTATTGACGGCATCTCCATCGCCCTACTTATGTTATGGTTTAATTATTCTCGGGAAATATACGAAAAATGAATCAATGGCGTGTTGCTGTAAAAAATTATTTTCCCGTTAGGGAAGGGCCAATAATATCTACGCCGAAAGGGTCCACAAAATCAATTAATGATATGGGATTGTGAGCCCAGTTTAGATTTTGTTAACTTATAAATCTAACGAAAACGAAGAATTAAAATAATATATGTGAAAATCGTCAACCACCATATAACGGTGAATAAATGAAATTTCAACATCTCTTTTTAATGCACATGGGTCCACATGTCAGTTGATTCACTTTTTTGGCAATTTCGATAATCAAAATTTTGGTTTTTATTCCAGTGGCACTGGATATTTTAAATGGAAATACTCATCAAATGACTGACATTGCCCTTCTACGACCAGTGATCCGTCATTAGATTTGGGTGGGCTTCACAATGTATACATTTTAAATATTGAAGGGTTAGGTTAATGTTTTACCACTTCATGTTAATAATGAATACAAACCATAACATAAGATAGATTACACATTACCTTTGAATAAAAAATGAAAGTGTTAATTTCCTGTCAATTTATGTTTGATTAGTTTAACTAAAAATGTATTTGGAAAATGACAAAATATTATCTTTTGTGATTTAACATTTCATAAAATATTGGTAAAAAGTTAGGTTGTTGTAGATAATGACAAGATGAAAATTTATTAAATCATATAATTTTTGAAAGATTTGTGTGTGTGGGCGTGTGTGTGTGTGAAAATATACAACTTATTTGTAAATATATGAAGAAACCATAAAAATAAATATATTAAAAATGAAATCTATAGCCATCTAAAAGAACTAGGTCCTCAACAAATTTTGATTTGACAAGCACAAATAATTTGAAATTCCATTCTTGGCCAAGCACCCTTCATCTAGCAGAAGGGAACTCCTTTGGCATGAAAATAATTTTAAGATACATTTTACATCTCTCAATCCATCATAATTATATTAATAAGTGGCTTCAAGTCTTTTATAAAATAATGGTTTCTAATTTATTTGTAGCAAATAAATTTTGAGGTTTAAATGTGAAATTTTTTTATGTCAATTTTGATTTATTTGGTTATTAATAAGAATATGTTGGTATAAATTTGTCAGCACTAGCAATCGCATGTGAAATGTATGATGGAAATGTTGAAGGGGGTGCATTGAAGAAGTTAAACCTAGATGGAGGGAAATAGTGGGAAAGGAAGAGGGATGATGAAGAAGGGTTTGAGGGAAGAGAAGTCCAAGGGTGGGGAAAGTGCTAAGGGAATGCAATATGAAATTCTTTTTTCTTAATGTGAGTGAGATTGAGAAGATAAAAAGGAAGAGTGGAGTTGAAGAAATAGTTTGAAGGAGCAATCAAGGGAGAGGAAACTACTATGGGAAACCAATGTGAAACTATTCTTTTCATGACGACTTGCCTTTTTGTCAATCATTTGAAGGAGAAAGGAATTTAGTTTCATGAGTCATTGAGGTAACATATTTTGGAGATATCTCAAAATAGAAGAAGTTTTTAATCGATCGCTTATGTCAATATATTTTGTGTGCAATATGAGACCTTACATTTTTTGGGTATTATAACACATGTAAATGTAAGGAGAATTGACTTACGCACCTCTTGGGACAATTTAGAGAGAGGGATATGCAGAGTGGACCTAACATCCCAAGGTATCCATTTCATACACATTTTTGAAAAGGGTTTATCTCTAGTTATCGAATAGTGATTAGAGCCTCCTCATCAATAATCTTGATGATTTCATCCATCAATAACCACTTGTATAATAAGGGCTTTGTTAGTTTTTATTTTATTTTATTTTTATAGCTTCAAGGTTTTCGATTAGAGGGCATTTAATTTGTTAGATAAGGCAAAGACATGAATGGAAAGTTTAAAATAGAAAGGTCTGAATCAAATACATGCATGTTACACACCTATTCTATGGCATAGATTTTTCCTACCAAAATAAAATTTGTTAATGTGATCCAAGTTTATCATCTCGATCTCACTCATATTATTCAATTGTTTGTATCTTAATCTTAGAGGGGCCAAAATGAAAAATGGAAAAAATATGGAATAGGTTCCAAGTTTAAAACACAAGCCCGTTTCTTTTCTTATCAAAATTTTATATCCCCACTTTTTCGCTGCAAGCTAAACTAATTACAAGAAACCAAGAGATACAAAACCAATCATCGATAATTAAGCCCCTTTAACGATCAAGATATGAGCAATAGGTAGATTTTTTTACCAATCAAGCATTGCTATTTTTTATTTTTATTTTTTATGGCATGAATTTTTTTATTGGATGATGTTTAATTTGTTACATAAGATAAATACATGAATAAATGTTGGAAATAATAAGGTGGGAATTAAATATGTATATGTATCCCACCTATTCCACGTATTAGATTGTTCATACTCAAATAATATGTGGATTTGTGCTTCATTTTATCGTCTCGATCTTGCTCACATTAGGGGAATCTGAGCTTAAAGGGGCCTAAATAAAAATTGGGGAAAATACAATAAGTTCTAGGTTCGAAACTCAACCACAATGTTTGTTTCTTGTAGCACGTTATAGTCCCCCTTTTTCCATTACAATTTCTAGTAATTGTAGGAAAACATGTAACATGGAACAATCAACAATAAATGATAATCTCTAATGAATGGTCATATAAGAAACAATTATATTGTATTTTCCAATAAAATTTCTATTATTTTATTTTATTTTATTTTTCCTTGTACCTTCCCCCTCATAATAAGGTAATGAGATCCCACAACATTCACTCATACCCAAGGTATTGAAGTCATTGGTCCATAAAAAAAGACAACTATTCATCAAGCACTTATGTCATAAGATTACACAAGATGGCCATATTTAGAGTTGATGATTACCTAAAATTAGGGAACTAGGGCTATGCTAGTGTGGATTTAGTTAATCTAACATGAGGAATAAAACATTGTAAATGAATACGTTAAGAGATTATGTAAAGTACATAGTGTCCTGCTTAAAAAAAAATCAAAATAATTACAAAAAAAGTAGAAGCGTGGGTTGGAGGGTGGCCTGTGGTAGGTGAGTTGGTGGATTTGATTGATTAGGTGGTGGTAGGAGTGGACAGAGACATAAGAGGCATGTGGCAGTGGTTGTTCAGGGCCTGGGCATCCTGACATACTTTAAGACCTGTCATCTTCCTTGCATAATAATTCTTGCACTTTATTTGAGATCCGTAGGCCTTAACCACAATGGAACCCAAGTTATATTGTAAATTTAGCTGACATTGGATAGTTGTAGTGAGAGAGGGAACGTGACAGGGGACTGTGCTGGAGGGATCTCTCACTATTATCCATCCTAAAATCAATCTGATTATGAATTAAATTAGACCTGCGCGTTGAGACAAGTCTGTATTCCTAATATCTCTTCATCTTTACTTTATACAAATTATTTTATCTGGATCTATATTTGTATTCTGAAGCGGGTTCAATTGTCTCTGAGAGGAAATATCTGCCTATCACGGTTTTGTTTTTTGTATACAATGGAGGAAGAAAGGGACTTTTTAGTTGATTTTAAGCTTCCAGCTTGTTGAACGCAATCAATGGTAGCAGCTGCAATGGCATGAATCATTTTAATGCAATTTTCTCATACAGAGATCCAGTCTCACAGAAAATAATTCAAACCACGGTAAATGAACTTTCTATTGAGCATCTAGAATCAATCAACGTGGAGCAACGGTCTGTCTGCCTTGAAGTTGATAGGCAAAGAAATCGATTAAGTGCTGTGAATCCCATTTTTGATGCCAGAGTATGTGCAGATAGGGTGATTTATCAAGCACACAGTTAATCCTAGGCACCGTAAGAGCTGTTGTGCAAGAATCTCCAGCTGCTTAGGCAGGAGACCAACTTTGTAAGAGCATATCATATAAGATGAAAATGAGATTTGAGATTAGGATTAAGGTCACTGTTGGAGTCCTTATAACTTAATTAAACATTTTCATGTGTTACAAAGAATATGAATTGCCTTGGTGTGATCAAACTTCAAATATATATAAATATATATAATATATATATAAATGAAATTCAACAAGTTGTTGAACTATAATAACTACAGCAGGAAAATAACTATACCATGATCAAAGAATGTTTTTGGGAAAAAAAAATAAAATAAATAAATAAATAAAAACTACCTTGTATCTAAATCTCCCTTAATCCTAATATTTTCTTCTTGACATCATGTTAGATTCACTTGTGTAGCAAGGGTAAATTTTAAACATTGAATATGCGTGTGAGAAGCATGTTCTTAACATAAGAACAAGAGAATTAAGTGCTTTATATGCAATTTGAATTATGCCTAATAATTATGTAAGTTATGGAAATTTCCGTAAAGGATAAAAAGCAAACTTAAAATGGTCGAACTGTAAATTAAATGTGGAATGAACTTAAGAATCTATAGGCGGAAAAAGGAGAAAAATATCCTTTCACAATAATGTTCTTGGAATGTTAATCGTAACTAAGATGTAATTAAAGAAATGATGTGTTGTGGGTTTGCCAATCCTTGAGTTCTTTTCTTGTGGTTGGGTTATTGCTAGTATTCATTCCTTGGGGAAAGTGTGGCATGACATGTATATGATGTTATCATGTGTCTACATGAGTTGATTACTTATGTGTCATATGTGTTGTTGATTTTTCCTTACTTGGAGCCCTTGTAGAGTGGTGTAGTGAGCAATGTAAATAAAAAAAATTAATCCTAGTATTTTATTGTTGTATTTGTGTGTGCAAAATGTGGGTGTGACATAAAGTAACTAAACAATTGAAATGATTAATATAAAAGGAAATAAACCCTAAATGTGTAAGAAGACAAAAGGAAAGGACTTAGCTAGTTGCCGGTGATTGTGAGATTGTGTCCCAGATCGATCGTAAAATCAAGGAGGAGGAAAGACTATGCTTGGGTTTTGTGGATGATAGATCCAGACTCTATGACTAGACTAGGCATCCGGGAAGGTATCTTTGGGGTACACCCAAAATGTAAGGCACTCAGATCGCCAAAATAACATGACATGTGCCCTGATGATGATAGAGTCTCTAGGTGCAACCAAGTGATTCAAAAGATTTCCAAGTGTGAGTTAACATCCCGCACCCGCTTAGCCCCGCGTGCTTTGTTTTTTCCCTTTTCCCCTTTGCGTTGGCCTTTTTCTCTTCAATGACAAAACCACCACCGGAGGCGAGAGATGTGAAGAACGGCAGGCGGCGGAGTAACCGCCGGAATCCTTTATGCGTTTTCCAAAATCTCTTTTAACACGACTCACGTAATTTCAACATTTTACGGCCTTTCTTTCACCGCCATAAGCTTGCATTTATGATTTTGGTTCCTGGAATAGTGTTTTTTGCCATTGTTTATAGTTTAAGAGTTATATTTGGTTTTTACCTTGGGTAAATGCAAATGTAAATAGTTGCTTTGTGCTCAAGCAAATGGCCCCTCAAATTTGCCTCTACGATTTCTCTTTTGAAATAGATTTAGTTTTCATTTTTCTTAGAATGCTTAGTTTCTTTCATCGCATGCTTAGTTAGCATTGAATAGTAAGCCACATATCCATCTTGTGCAAGTATGATGTTATTTTATCCAATCCATTAGAATAGGATAGTATGTTTACCAATAGGAAGCCATTAAAGTTAGGTTTTTGTTCTTCAAACATGGATAGTTTCGTGTTCTGGACGTTTCATGTTGCATGACTGATAAAGTAGTCAGATGTTAAGCTAAGCTCGTACTCTTGCGCTATCTCTCCTACTCGCATTATATTTATAGGTCTTGAGCTACCTTTGTCCCAATATCTACTTTTGTTGATGCTAGCATTACATGCTTTTCTCGATCCACGTGGACATGAAGGAACTAGGAGATCACAAGGGACAAGATCACACACACCATTGGATTCGCCATGTTATGGTAATGAGTTCTAGATTTCAAAGTTATAGTTAGTAGCATATCAAATAAAGTATCCAATCACTTTGTTTCTAATTCTACTCTGGGCAGGGAAGTCAGTGGGGATTGATAGTTTCGAGAAACACATTCAATCCTCAGGTTCCGAGGTGATTGAGAGCCTGGAAAAGATTAAGTCAATTATTTGAATTAGAATAGATTCACAAATGTACGCATAAACATACACTTAGTTATCTTGTTTGTTTTAATTTCTTCATTAAATTAATTGTCAAATTCTAGATATGTTGATCGGGATAATCTTTTAGATTCATTCAAATAGTTAAAAAATACAAAAAATAGAGAAATCATATATGCTATAGATATATTCAACGTAGTTAAATTTTACTACATGACAATCACGGGACCTAGGAGCCCAGTGGAATATGTATTCGAGCCAATCATGCCCACCAAACCAATCTCATCACAAATAATCGATATAGATCAAAATATTAGGATCCAAGTCTTCCAAACAATGGTAAGCTTGCAACAAATCAATTCCCGGAGTGAGCGGGTTAAACATGGAGGAGTGTGGAGTCTAACACACGTTTTGGTCAAATCAACCAAACTACAGATTACCCTAGTAACATCCATATGACCCAGGGATCGAAAGAGAGCAAACCTTCGGTGTGTGATCCCTTGGTCCCACATTGAATAGGAGTGAACATGATACTTGCAAGAACATGTGAGGCACTCTAAGAAGATCACACAACTATTAGTTTTGAATATGTGTCGAGAAAGCATACGATTACTAGGTGTTAGGGATTGGGAACTAATTCTACGCATGACCATAGCAGACCGCAATTGCCAAGAGTCTACATACGATTCACAAATCCCACAACCCAACGAATCCATAAGTCAATCGACATGACACCGGCCTACGCACAATAGTATTCGATCCACTCCACTTCCACCTATCATCATCGAATAGTTATCCTTACTAGATACAACACTAACAAAGCTAGAGAGTTATGGACTAGGCAGAGAACCGTCCATAGAGTCAACTATATTTATCATCCACCGTATGACCTTATCCGAAGACATACGAAACTATCCCGGGTCATTTTCCACGTATTCCACAACCCATAGATTGAATCACGAAGCTCGATATTGATTGGAGCCTTCGAGTAGTCATCCTTTCCAATCGATATATCACACCATCAAAGTTAGGAGGGCCTTCTTTGCCTTAGATTCACAAATTCCACTAGTGTGTATTGAAGACATTAGATTGCCTAACTGTTTTTCTACATCCCATACATATTCCATCCCCAACTACTTCTCGGCACTAAACCTGGGAGGTGTGTGCGAGGAAGAGTTGCTTGTAGATTATTTGTACTTTTCCATCATATGGGACACTCTCGCCTACTATCTAGGTTTTTGGTTTCATAAATTCTATGCAACCGAAGTTTCATAGGGTTAGAAGTTGATTTTGAACCCTCACTTCCTCCAACCGGGTTTAACCTGCATTGTATTCCCGAATATGGAAGAGAGATATGAAGACCTTCAGAGAGGAAGAAGTATCGAAAACCCTAAAAATAAAGATGCAGAATGAATGGGTCGAAATGAACTTAGCCGCCACTATAGTGGTCTTACTACTTTGAGCGTGCACTACATTTATACCCAAATGTAGTTTTAATGTGTGTGCATAAAGTGCCCTAGGTGCTCTTTTACAATTTCACTTAGTGAAGTAGCAAGAAATAACTAAATGTAATTTTTAGCATGTGTGTATGGAATAGAATAGAATAGAATCCCTCTCCCCTATGTAGTGTGTGTGATTCAGACTCCTAGCATTGACTTGATGATGGAGCTATATAGAAAGATGTAATGGATAGATGCAACCGCATGATAGTAGTAGATGTTGTTAGGTCCCTCATTTTGGTCTCATTACTTTATATTTATAGGTTTCTCTTGCTCCAATATTGTAATTAACCTCGAAATGGCCAACTATGAAAAAGATAAGTACAAAAACAATCCGAGAAGGATCGGGTTTCCCTGTGTCCAGGGTACGAAAATGCCCCACTCAAGGCTAAAATCACAAGAAGGTGTCGTAATGATTGGGCATGTGGATGGAAAATGGAAGGAATAGTGAATAAAATAAAATAAAATGGCCATGGGACATGGGTTAATTAGTACTTTCTTCACTTGAGAACCTTCTAAATAGTAGTATGAGACCGAGATAAATATTTATCTAAAGTACTTAATTTTGTGACTACATTTTACCCCCACTTTATGTTGTGAGCTGAAAGCTCAATAACATAAAGTAGATAGAAATCGATGTCCATGAAGATTGTAGAAGAAAGTCAAGGACTAAACAAAATCCCGATGACTAAAAAGAAGATGGAGGAGCGTGAGTCTAAACATGAAAAATGCAAAAAAAGTGATGAGAGTGGACCCATGGTGGAACAATGTCACCATTGATGTGTGTGTACTTGCATGGTTATATGTAAGGTATATCATCCGAGAAGTGTTTTTTTATGTGTTGTTGTTGTTGTTGTCTCCCACCACAAGATCTTGGAGCAAGGATAAAACGTGCAAGTAGTCAAATATATGTGTGTGAAAAGTGTAAAACGCTATGTAAAGTATGCATACATGTGTAAATGTAAAGTACGCAAAATGTAAAAAAGTAAATGGAACATGTGCATGATCCATGTCAAGAGAAAGAATGAAGAAGAATATCTTGTCTTGTGATTTTTTGGGCGATCTCACGCCACCCTCGCTAAAGAAGTGTAGGGAGGAAATTCTCTATGTCCTCCAATCTCTAACTACTTCCACTAAAATGTGTGTGTCAAGATAAATTTGTACTATCCCGGGTTTTGTTGGTGATTTGACACTAAGCAGTAGAAGAAGTATAGGAGGAAATTCTCTGTGTCCTCCCACCATTAATGTTCCTCCGAATTCTAAGGACTCCATGTTCTAAAAAAGATACTATGTATGGGGATCGTAGAATTCACCGAACCCACTCATTGTATGTATACCCACAATGTAAAGGGCCGAACGTGCATTGTATTGAACACTGTGTAACTCGCATTTTTATAATATGTAGAACCCCAAATTATGCCCCCATATTTGGGGCTGCATGTGATTTCACTAATAGGAGAATGTGCTCCTTAAAATAGGGCGCACTAATAGGAGAATGATTTAGATGCAATACTAAAATACATCTCTGTACAATATTCTTGTCAACAAATGAATAGAAATTAAAATCCCAAGTCTGATTACTTCTACAACAAAGATGCTAAGAATCAACTATGATGATGTAATGATAATAATAAAGAACTTGATATTTTGCTTTCTAGGAAGATTAAATTTTTACTCCTTAAATCATAAAATACCATCTAAACCCTTCCTTGTGTGAACCTGCAAGCACCAATAGAAATCGATGCCAAAGGAATAAGTAATATGTAGAGTCGTGGCACTAGCTTGTTATCATGAGTGACTGAAAATATCTCTAAAATAATGCCAAATAGTCCCAATACAAGTTGATTTTCTAGAATAAATATTGCTATAATTTTTATTCACCAAAAGCCTTCAAAACACTACTGAAATTGTTGTTGGAAATGCTCAAAAAAAGATTACAACTAATGAAATATTCTAAGTTAAAATACCTATCAACTCTTGGGGTTTTCTTCCACAAGAGATTAAATTCCTAAGGGTTTTTTTCATCCTTGGAATTTATTTGCATAAGCTCGAGCTCAAATGCTAGAGAAAATATCATATTAAAAACTGGAATCCTCTATATAGGTCGACCTTTTTTATATAGGAAAAGGGACCCAAAGTGACCTTTGGACTTCCAAATCACATTTTCCCTTAGGAAGTACAATTTAATTAAGTGATTTTATTTTATTGCACTTTCCTAAGTTCTAATTTAAAGTTAAGTCTATTAATTTATTATATGTGCTCTTTATAATGGTATACTTTAATTTTAGCACAATATAATAAAATTAATAAACTTAATTCACCCTTGAGCTCACCCTTTGGTCGTCAGTAGACAAAATAGGCCAAAGGTCTTCAATAAAAGTTACTCAAAAAGAGGGACATTACAATCCTCCCTTCCCGGAGTTGCTTACCCCCAAGCAACTGTAAAGTTGGATGCTGAAGTATAGACTCACCTTCCCATGTGGCATCCTCTAATGGAAAATCTCTCCAACGAACCAGGTACTCTCGAATCACCCTACTCCATAGCCTCCTCTCTCTCCTATCCAAGATCTCCTCAGGAACTAGATCTAATCTCCCCTCATCATCCAATGGTGGAAACTCTGCAGAAGAAACCACATTCTGCCCCAATGCTTTCTTCAAGCAAGATACATAAAAAACATTGTGTATCTTACTTTCAGAAGGTAACTCCAGCTCATAAGCTACCTCTCCAACTCTCCTCACCACCCTGTATGGACCATAAAATCGAGGCTTAAGCTTTTCTACTCCACTCTTCTTAAGAGTGCTCTGTCTATATGGCTGAAGTCACAAAAATACCATGTCTCCTACCTCAAATGATCGCTCAATCCTATGTTGGTCTGCATACATCTTCTGTTGATTCTGGGCATGCTATATATTATCCTTAAGTGCTCTAAGGATATCCTAGTTGTCCTGTAAACACTCCCAAGACTTAGGGGCTCTACTATCTCCAAAATCCAAATCCACAAAAGATGTCGCATCATATCCATATAAATATTGGAAGGGGGTCATATTAATGGACATGTGGTACGTAGTATTATAGTACTACTCACACAAATATAGCCGTATCACACATGATTTTTTCTACCTTGAAACATAGTTGCGAAGGTACCCCTCTATCCACTTATTCACAATATTTATTTGTCCATCTGTCTGAGGGTGATAACTCGTGCTCGGAGTCAACTCTGTACCTACCAATCTAAAAATCTCCTGCCAAAATGTGCTCAAAAATATGCTATCCCGACCACTGACAATGTTCTTCAGAAGCCCATGCAATCTAAATATCTCAAGAAATAAAAAATTAGATACATGTGGTGCCTTAAAGTTGGTGGGAATAGCAAAGAAGTGCCCATACTTGGTCAACCTATCAACCACCGCATAAATTTGATTGTTCCCTTGTACAACAGGAAGACCTATAATGAAATCCATCGAAATGCTCTCCCACTTCTACTCTGGAATGGGAAAGGGCTATAATAAACCTATAGGGAAAGTATGCTCGGACTTGTTCTGCTGACAAGTCACACACTCATGAAAATGGCATAGAACATCCTCCTTGAGACCCTTCCAAGAGAATATCTCTCTCGAATTTCCTATATGTCTTAAAATATCCTAGATGTCTTGTAAGTGGTGCATCATGGAGGGCATGTAGAATCTTTCCCTTGAGCTTAGATTCAGGAACTAAATAAATTCTACCCTTATAATAAATCAAATCAAATATTACCTGGTAGCACTCATCCTAAATCTTTCCATCCATAATCTCGCATGCCAATGAATTTTTGGAATACTCAACCAATAGTTGAGATTTCCAATCTGTAGAAATCTCACTAAAGGAACATAGGACAACAAGATGTGGCTTCATCGAAATTGCATCAGCCACTATATTCTTCTTCCCATTAACATACTCAATTTCAAAATCATATTCCCAGATCCTACTAACCCACTTTTGTTCCTCTCATTGATTTCCTTCTACTCAAAAAGTACCTCAAACTGTTGTGGTCGGTCCTCACCACAAACTTCCCACCTACCAAATACTATCTGAACTTCGCCAAGGCATGCATGAAGGTGAACATATCCTTATCATAGGTGGAGTATAATCTCTCATTCTCCCTTAACTTCCTACTCTCGTAGGCAATAGGGTGACGTTCATGCATCAAAACTGCACCAATACCTGAACCCGAAGCATCACACTCCAAAATGAAGGGTCGAGAGAAATCTAGAAGATCCAAAACTAGACAAGTGCTCATCACCACATTGAGCCTCTCAAATATCACGTGTTCCTAATCTATCTATATGAATTATCCCTTCCATGTGAGATCCATCAATGGTGCTGCAATATCAAAATAGCCTTTAACAAACATCCTATAATAACCACACAATCCTAGGAATCCCCACAACTATGAAATGTTCCTAGGTGGAGGCCAATCCTGCATAATTTGTATCTTCTCCTAATGAACCTTGAACTCATTTTCCCAATGACATGTCCAAGATACAAAATATCTGTAAGTCCAAACTCACATTTGGACATCTTAGCAAATAGAGACTAGGTCTCCATGATGCTAAGTACCTCATCAAGATGCCTCAAATGATCCTCCCATGTCCTATTGTAAATCAATATATCATCAAAGAATACAAGAATGAACTTCCTCAAATGCTTGTTGAGGATATGGTTCATGCATGACTAAAATGTGGCAGGTGCATTAGTGAGACCGAATGGAATCACAAAAACTCATAGTGCCCATAGTGACATCTAAATGTTGTCTTATGAATGTCCTCCTCATGAACCCAAATCTGATGGTATCCTGATCGAAGATCAATCTTCGAAAAATAGATGGCTCCATGCAACTCATCTAATAGCTCATCTATGCGAGGAATGGGATACCTGTTCTTAATAGTCTTCTTGTTGAGAGCATGGTAGTCAATGCACATCCTCATAGTCTCATCCTTCTTCTTCACCAACACCACTGAAGAAGCAAAGGGGATATAACTAGGATGGATACATTCCATATCTAGAAGTTATTGATGTTCCTCTATATCTCATTCTTAAATTTCTTAGGATAATGATAAGGTGTAGTGGTCACTGGCTTGACACCCTCCTCCAACTCTATGACATGCTCGAATCCTCTGTCTGGTGGTCTTCCTGGAGGAATGTCACCAAAGATTGTGTCATTCTTATCCAATACTACCTAGATATCTACATGGAAATGGCTATGCACTATCTGAAGAATATTTGGTTAAAATTTAGCAATGGGATGCCCATGAAACCTCTTCATGCCTGATAATGGACTCCATTCTATGTGCTAAAACAACTCTAGGTCCAACATCCAAAAGAGTCCTAAGTACAATCTTCTTCCCATCTGTCATAAACTCTAACTCCATCTTCTGAAGTCTTGCACATACCTACCAAGGGACTATAGCCAATGAATACCCAAAACTACATCAATCTCCCCAAGACCAACTACATAGAAATCATCTATCAATGTATAGTCCCCTAACTGGATGCTAAGTTGCAGAATCCTCCTAGTGCAACTCATAGCAAAACCATCTACAACCCATACACTAAACCCTCGAAATCCTCAACCTATAATCCATGCTTCATCACAAATCCCTCATCAAGGAAGTTGTGTGTAGCACCACTATCAATCAAGTAGAGAACACGTTGAACCTTAAGTACTCCTTTTAGTCGAAAGGGATGGTACCTAGGGACTCCAGAAAGTGTGGCAATAGTACCTGAACCTGGTACCTCACTCTCCCCAAGCTCTATCTGGGGCTTCTCCTCATGTGCACCATGATCACCATCACTATCCTCTGCATTTGTATCTGGTGAAGGCTCCTCCTCCACATCTGAGATTACCTCAATGAGGTGCACCTTGCCTTTACCAAGGCAATTATGTCCAAGCTCCCAATGGTCCTTACAATGAAAACAGAGCTTCATCCTCCTCAAATAATTACTAGTCTCCTAGTCCATCTTTAGAGGAGTAACACTCTTCCATTTATTGATAGAGCTTGTAGAAGGCTTCTTACTAGACTAGGAAGAAATGGGGATGTCTCCAAATCTAATTCCATCTTAATGGCATCGTGTAATGTCCTAGGCCTAAAATCCTTGACCGATCCCCACAATCAATCATGAAGTCCCTCAATGAACAACATCACCACACATATCTTAGGAATATCTAGCACCATCACTACTAGACACTAAATTTGTTGATGTATGCATCAATGTACCCACTCTGTTGAATTTTTGTCAATTTATGTAGTAAAGATGCACATCCTTGCTAGAAGAAAGACTGCTACAATTTTTATTCAAAACTTAAAACACTCTGAAATCACTACTAGAAATGCTCAAAAAATTGATTACAACAAATGGAATTTTTTTGAGTGAAATTCCCTCTCAACTCTTGGGATTTTTGTCCACAAGAGATTAAATTCCTAAGGGTTTTCATCCTTGGAATTTATTTGCACAAGCTTAGAGCTCAAATGGAAGAGAAAATATCATATCAAAAAGTTGGAATGCCTCTACATAGGTTGACCTCTTCTTTATATAGGAAAAGGGACCCAAAGTGACCTTTGGACTTCCAAATCACATTTTCCCTTAGGAAGTACAATTTAATTAAGTGATTTTATTTTATTGCACTCTCCTAAGTTCTAATTTAAAGTTAAGTCTATTAATTTATTATATGTGCTCTTTCTAATGTTATACTTTAATTTTAGCACAATATAATAAATTTAATATAATTAAGTCACCCTTGAGCTTACCCTTTGGCCATTAGGTAGAAAAAATAGGCCAAAGGTCTTGAATAAAAATTACTTGGAAAGAAGGTAAATTACATAATCTACGTAAACAATGTATGAAATATAAATACACAAGGAAATAAGTAAGTAATCTACACAAAGTGGGCTATAAACATGGGACATCATCATGATGTCACAAAACATACAAAGCCATCATGACCACAAAAACAATAAATGTGTGAACACTTAGCATAAGGAAAATCCCATAGACAAGAAACAAGTAGTGGTAGACAAGTATAGACAAGAAAATAAAGAGTCATGGAAACATATAATCATGTAAAACAAGTATTGCACATGTGAAACACCCATTAGCATGTTAGATTAATAACCAATATATAAAAACATGTAAGACCAAGTAATGGAATGTTCTAAGTACAAAATGAAACAATAACACCTGAAAGAGATGAATAAATATGCCCTTAGTGACCGATATAGGAAGGGTAGAAGGTGAGCATCTATACCACATGTAAGAGTCTTGTATATATGATCACACTAAAAAAATATGTGAATGTGCATGTGTGGATGATATAGATAATGCCATATAATAAATTAGTCTAACATGGGTAATAAAGTGATTATGGAAAACACTAGTAAATAAGAGTAAATGCTCCAAGTGTAGTGTGATATGGATGGGTGAAATGAAATGAAAAATGGGATGATAGGAATCACTTTCCCCGAGTGGATGGAAGTGTATGTAATGACGTTAATTTTTTTCCCCCTCAGTAGTCAAGAATGAACCATAAATGAGAGTGTGTCATCGGGAAATGGTCGAGTAGTCTTTGTTGTATCTAGCACATTATGATGAATGTGTATGTAATGGTGTTAAGATGCGATGAATGTAAAATATGTACGTTAACCCTATGGCAAGCGTATATCACATGAATTTGATGATCATAGGAGTGATGATTTATTCCTAAGCATAGATCGCTAGATGGTGAATGGTAAAGGAAGTGGTGATTTAACCTACGATGTATACCACTATAAGATGAATAAGTAAGTGATGATTTAGCCCTAGGCATATATCATTATATGATGAAAAAGGATGAGGGATTATTTAACACTAAGTTTATATCACTACACAATGAATAACATGAAGTGGTGATTTAACCTAAAATGTATACCATTAGAAGATGGCATAAGGAAGGTAGTGATCTAGCCAAAAGTGTATAACACTATTAGATTTAAAAGGGGATGCGTGATGATTGAGCCTAAAGTGTATGTCACAAACCTAGAAATGGTGTGAGATGAAATGTCTCATGGTAAATTTAAGTTCCATTTGATTATTAAACCCTCGACAATCGAGTATGGACCGGGAAATAAAGTGCATCATAGGGTGGTAGGTGCGGGCATGTAAAAAACAATGTAGTATGTAGGATGAAAGTAGATGACCATGTGAGGGGTAGTATGTGTGATATGTAATGTAGTATGTAATGAATGTAGTGTATGTAGGTATACTATTAATGTAGTATGTAAAGCATGCAAATGTAGTGCCCACTCCTCTTCGACACTTATTATGATATGATCGTTATTATTTACTTCTTAGTGACATGGATATTGTTTTGAGATTTTGGATAGCATGTTGTTAGACTACATGGACATTGTGATTATTATTGTGTTTTGGGATCATATTATGGATTGTATGGATTCCTAGTGGAATTTGATAGATATTGATATATATGATGATGATTAGTGATATTTTTTTATATGTTGACATCTTTGACTCTTGACAGTGGTGATTGTGTTAGATGTTTTGGACTAACCTTGTGTGTGTACATTAATGTTATGGTGTATTAATCATGTGATGATATTAGTGATCAGTAGTATGTTTTGAATGCATCTAAGTAGGTATAAATTGCAGTAAGTATGTGAATTGCATGGTTGTCGTAAAATGTGAATTGTGATTATTGATAATTGTAAATAATTGGTTAGAGTATAATTGCTTAACCATGATAGGGATGCGACTAATGTTGTATGAGATGTTAATTGATAAATGTTATGTGTGTGTTTTGATTCTTTGAAGTATTGATATTTCCTTGAGGCCGAAGGTGGTATTGTCTTGTTTTCTTGCAAGAAATGAAATCACAATAAACAAGAAGGGACTAGGAGACTAACTGTGGAAGAATATTGGATGTTACAACATGGTCACCTTGGCAGATGTGTTTGTATTGGTGTGTGTGGTTTTTTCTCTTGTCATGCTAGTTAGGAGGTCTCCATGGGGGAGCACCTCATATGTGACCATGGGTTGAATGTTATTTATTTCTCTTTTATTTATTTTCTTTAGTTGTGCATGTGATTTTATTTAATTGTAATGTTTCCTCATTTTATTGTGTTTTTAGTATAACCCTTGTTTAGGCTAATTAACCATGTGAGTAATGCTAATTAGGAGATGTGAAAAAGGGTCATTTAATGTGGTAGATATTCCTTAGTTCTTCATGATTTTGGATATATTTTAATTGATTTTGAATTGTGTACTCAACCCCCATCTTTCAAATCTCGGATTTGGGCTTTGAGCCCACTTTTGGAGGCTTGTGGGACAAGTTATACTTGTCCCATGCCTCTTAAACTCACCCACCAACCTTACCTATGATGTGAGGGGTCAAAATTAGCTCTCATTATGTGTTTTTGAAGGAAAAGAGGTAATTAATTGCACTTTCTTACAAACCTCTTAATTGTGTCCTTGAAAGTATGGAGTGGAGTATTGTGTACAAGAATACATTTGTCATATCCTCACCTTACCCATTTATGGAACTTTGGAGTATGTGTTTGACTTGTGAGGTGGATTGGAGGGAGATGATGTGGCATCCTACATGGAGCCACCTCACCACCCTCCCCACCATTTTCTATTTATTTGGGATTTTTGGTTGTTTTGGGGATTCCTCACTTGGATTTTTGGGAGCTTAATTTTGGGATTGGCTTGGATATAAGAATAAGGTTGGATTGTTCCTTGAATATTTCAAGGTGCTTGCAATGGCAAGGTAGGGTCTTATACCTTGCATTTTATTTTACTTTTGTGTGTTGTGTAGTAATGTGAATGCATGTATGTGGTTTTATATGGGATTGGGTAGGTTTTGACCTTAAGGAAGGTGTTGGGAGAAGGAAAGTGGGGCTCATTGTGGAGGTAAAAGGGAGAATTTGAGGTATTTTGGAGGGAGTGTGGGTAGGGTGCTCCACCTATGGGGAGGTAAAAGGAAAATATTACTACATTTTCTGTATTTTGAAATGTGGAGAGATAAGAGATTTTGAGTGTGTGTAATGTGCACTTGGAGGTTTTGGTGGACCCCTATACCACTTGGGAGGTATAAGGAGGTGGTCACCATTGTTTCCTTCTCCTTTGGCTCTAGATTTGAGCCTATGTGTTTCTTAATGGTTGTATATTTTATCTTGTTTGTCTATGTGTTTCCAGCATTATATGTGTATTTTTATATTGAAGCCATTATTGGAACATTGTCATGGTTGTAAATTATTTATTGTTTCATAGTTGGGGCTCGGGGGCCAATGAGAATGTTGGCTTCACCTTCTCATTGGATTAAGGTTGGGAGGTGAGTTTTGCCTATGATCTCTTCCTTTCATTGTGTGAAGATGGAGAAGAGCTAATGGAGTTGTAAGTTAATTAGTTGTGATGAAGATACATGTGTATTTGAGACAAAAGAAAGAGATATTATTTGTAAAAAATGTCATCTCCACCTTAGAGTGGAGGGATTTTGACTCTTGTGTTTCAAGTTTAAGCTCTTGTAAAGTCATTATTTAAATTTATTATGGATTATTCAAGTATGAAGTGTATATGTTCAAAATGAGACATGGAAGGTTGCATCTTATTTATTGTTATACCTCTTTTAAATATGCAATTCATTCATAAATTTTGTATTTAAACGTAGCTTGGGTTGGAAATGTTCTTGTTGTTCTTCATATTTAAAAAAAAAAGGAAAATACATTTGGTTGTTGTTCAAACTTGTTTTCCTCTTGAAATTGGTATATAAGTGGAGAAAATTTATTTCAATATACAAAAGATGTATGCAAATAGTCCTTTTTAGAACAAGGAAAGAAATTTGTTTATTCACATAATCAATATAGACAACTTTGTGTGTGATGTGTGTGTGTGTGTGTGTGAGTCATATTTAACTATTTATAACTAATAAATTTATATATAAAAATAGGAAAGATATTTAGAATATTTATTCACTAATATATATATTATGTGCATATATATATATATATAATTGTGCGTTTGTTATGAATTTTATTAAGATTACGTTACACCAATGTTGTGAATTATTTTATTTACACAATAAAATTATAAATATATAATTTTATTTTATTAATAAAATAATTCACAACATATAAATATATAATTTTATTGTATTAATAAAATAATTCACAACATATAAGTAGTGGTTTAAGTTTAATATGTAACGTAACACACACACACACACACACACACACACACACACACACACACACACACACACACATATATATATATATATATATATATACATGCTATACCTACATAAAATATATATTTAACTAGTACATATATATATATATATGTACATATGTATATATATATATATATATAATGTATAATGTACATATATATATATATATATATATATATGTACATATATATATATATATACACACATATATATATATATATATATATATACATATGTACATAATATAATATATATATATATATATAATATATATATATATGTACATATATATATATATAGATACATATGTATATATATATATACATATATACATATATGTATATATGTACATAGATAATATATATATATATACACACACACACACACAATATTTAACACACACACAATTATATATATATATATATGTGTGTGTGTGTGTGTGTGTTTTTTTGTATATATTCTCACATCAAATGGATCTTTCAAAATAAAAATGAGGGTAAAATACCCATAACTAGTAAATACGGTAGAAATGCTTGTAAAAAAGAGAGAAATACATGTATATTTAGATATACAATGTATATACTTCCATATAGGAAACCCTTTGTTTTTAATAGGAGAAAATTAATAATAACAATATTACAATGAATTTTTTGGTATCAACACTAAGATCTAACCTTGCACAAAAAAAGAAGAGGATATCTTCATAGCTCTCCATATGCCTCCATAGCCTCCATCCTCCTCCTTCAACTTGCAAAACCAAAAATGTGCAAATGAAAATAAATTAGGGCAACAAAAGAATAAAAGACAACCATAAGGATTTTTAGGGCTTTTAGTCAAACCTAAAATCTAAGGGCTCTAGTTGATCTAATCCAAGGGTAGAGATTAGATCCTACCCCTTTTAAGTTGTGGGTATTTTTATGGGAATGGTATTTTTAAAAATGATTGGACTTTTAATTAATGGGGTCACCTAGGGCATTCCAAATAGTTGGTTAAGTTGTTTGTGACTTTACCTTTTGGACCAATAAATAATTAAATGGTAATTTGATCAGGGTTGCTTAAATAAGTATTGTGCACGTGTTTCTAAATAAAATAATTAAAGGGGTTAAACAATTAAAGGTGGATGTGTGGTTTAATTAAGTTATAATTTAGTATGGGCATTATTTATCTTGGAGATATAAATAAATTTAACTTAGGAAATGTTTAATAAATTCTAATAGTGAAAATTGGGAATTAATCAAATAAACTTTATATGGATATAAGAAGGGTTTTTAAACCCACGATAAATTTGAAAATAAATCTATGTTAAATGGAGGAGTAATGTATTTGATGGCTAGGCAATATTTTTGAATGCAAATAAATGTATTGAAAAAAATTAGCCGAAATTTTCTAGTTGTGTGCGAAGTTTAGTTGGTTTAATGCATCGAATTTTGGGTGTTACACTTTGGTATCAGAGCGAAGGTTCAAACACTTAAACCTCTAGGATTAAAATAATAATAATGATAATAAATTTTTTTGGATTTTCGTACTCACCTATGTGGGTGTCACATCGATCTCGGTTATCCGAAATGCTAATTCAATTTGATATTCTTATGAACTTCCTGAGTGTTAGGAATTTGGTTCCTTGTGAAGGATGTTGGTTAATGGGTTCCTAGCTCATGGTTATGGTTGTGTGATGGTGTTGACCCGTAGAGACCCTCCCTTATCTAGATTGCTAATTTTTTTGGTGTAACTCTTGGGAATTAGTGCTAGAGGTAACATTTAGGGGCCATTATGGAGGAAATCCGGAGATTGATTAGTTAGTTGTTAAGAACCCCCTCTTTTTTTTAATTTGTTAGGAAATTTGGGAGTGGTTTTCATGTTTGGAATTAATCCCTATTTGGGAGGGTAGATACCATGACATGATGTCATATTAGATCAAGTTTTTCATGTATATTCTTAAATGTGAGCTTGATGTAGAGTAGCCTATTAGCGGCCCTGAAGGGCTCCAAGTGATTGCGATGTGTATCTTTAATGTGTTTTATAATTTGTAAAATTAAATTATTTTATCAAGGACCGGAATTTTGTTTTAATTATTTTTGAGAAGCTCTGAGGCTCTTCTTATTATTTTTGTATTATTGGGAGATTTTTCGAGGATTGAAATGTGATTACTTAGCCATTTATTTTAATTACCAAGATTATTGTATTTTATCTCTGTTTGGTGAATTGAAGCTTATTGGCCTTAAAGGCCACTTGGCTAAATGTTTTCAAGGGTGTTACGTGGTTTTCTTCTTGTCTATTGATGAATCGGTTCTATATTGTTGTATTATATTCTCTAGTCGTATGGGGGTACACCCTAGGTGTCTTGATTGTCATCCCAAGTGTTTCAAGTCATGCCTTTGGGTTTTGGAGTGATAGACTTTTTGTTTCTAGGACCTTGTGGTGATCCCTTTCGATACTCACTTTTCCTAAGAAGGGGTCTCTCTTTGTCGCATAATATTTTTTGGTAATTTAATGATGATTGTGTCTCTCCTTCTACCTGGTATGAGTTTTGTTCATCATGGGATAGAGGTGATATTTAGTATGAGCTTATGGATTATTCCATGAGTGGATTAACCCTTTGATAACTATGGGTTCTCGGTGGATAGTGTACTATTGGGATATGATGGACCACCGATGGGCATACAGGAATTCTTACTTGGTTCCTTTAGTGTATTTTGAAAAGATCAATGTTTTAAACTATAAATACCTTGGGTAAATTTGAAGACACTTAATTTCCGCAACATGGTGCTTTTTTAGTCTTGGTGATCTAGACAAATCGCATGCTACGAGGCATTTTAAATGCTAAGCGTCTAGTATAGTTTGGTCATTTTGGACACAGTAAATGTATAGTTGTGATTTTGAAATATAATTTTTTGGATATTTGAGTGTAGAGAAATATGTTTAAGAAGTTTGGCTAGTTGGTTCCATTTTTAGTGATTTGTTGCTTCATGGGAAACTTAATCACAATGTTAAGGACACCATATTTATACCTAACAAAAACCCTTTGGTGTGGGTGTAAAATAAATAATTTTACCTTGTATAGGACCCTTAACAAGATAAAATGGTCTTCGCATCTTCAAATATTATTAATAGGATTTATTTATACCCTTCATGTTAGTGTTACTAATCTCAAGTTTTATAACTATTACAAGGAAATCTACCAAACAACATTATAAACTTGCCTTCTTTCAAGACGTAATTCCAAATTTAACATACTTGGATGAAAATTTTTGTTAATATAAGCTCCTCTAACTTGTCTCTAAACAATATATAGTAAAAGGAAAGGATTCCTAGTGTCTCTTTTCATACGATGGCCTTATACAAAGTGATTTTTCATAGTTATTATATCTTCTTCTAAGTAAACTAAGTAGCCTTGAGTTATTGGAAACTAACTCTAGTTTACACAACTTAAAATTCTTATCAAATCCCTCAACATAACTTTTGGATTAACTTCAACATTGATCAAATTATTATAACCCTTCTTGAGCTCGATAATCCTATTTTCATACTTTGACCACTTACTAAGTTTTGTTGCAAAGTAACTTGGTTAAAATATTTTACCTTAGTAAGTGCACTTGTGATTATAAATTTCCCCAAGTGATTAAAAGGCTCCTAAATAATCATGTTTATAATGATAAGACTTATTTCTAGAAAACATGGAATCACCCTCTCTTTTCTAACCTTATGTCATGGATCCATAAGAACAATGATTATGCAATTAAATACATATATAGATATAACAACAATAATCTCTCATTATCTTTCTACAACAATAAAATGGAATAAATTAGTGTTGATTACTCTTGTGGGTGGATGATATGGTGTACCAACGATAGTGTTGATCGTAGTAAAACTATAAATAACATGGTGTGATGATGGTGAATGTAATGTTTTGTAGCCCACAAATATATATTTATATAAATCTACAAGTATAATTATGTACTTATACCTTTTAAAAAAAATTAAAATCATAAAATTAATTTAAAATGGGGAAAATCATCGAATATGTAATTTAAAATAACGTTGGTCAACCAAAAGTACTATCATTTTCTACCCCTTAAAATATAAAATTGAGGTGATCATAAACTATTGTTTCAAATGGAATAAGTAATGTTTATTAACCTTAGTTATGTCATATTGCCCTAAATAGTTGGTCTTATGTAAGTAAATTAGGCATTGTGTAATCATCCATAAGTTTTAGATGTGGTAGTAATGTGAATGATAGAGGGTTGGAATAGCCTCACAAATTAGATATGTCTTGGTCTATTCGACTCTTAGGAAACTCTTGCGTAAAATTTCTTCCATACAAAAAAATTCTTGGTAACTATTATAAGGTAAATGGTGTGACCCCTTTCTGAAAGGACTAATAATAATGATTATCTCATCATCCCACCTGATTTTTGTTATGCCATTCCTTGAGATCATTATAAACAATAATTAAACAATGTAAATTAGAGTTGTTTCAATTCTTAGTATTAAATAGACTTCACACTCTAGGTAATGAGTGAATTTATATACTTCCTTGCAACCTAATGGATCAATTGAGACCAATATAACTATTGAGTAAAATATAACAGAAGTTCCATATTTTGAGAAGGTTATACCTTTCCTTAAAGGAAAATGTGTATTGATCTCATAAACTCTTGACTAAGGTACTAACAAAAAGTTTTGGTAACCTTCCCATGTTCTACTTGGTAGGTGGAATATGTGTGCAAGAATTAGTTAGATATGAAAGTAAAATCAAGACTAACACCTAATAGCCTCAATACAATGCTAAACTAAAATCTAAGCACCATCATGCTAAGAGATAAAAAATTAATAAACATCAACACTATGCATTAGAACCTTGAAAATAAACCTCAAGCTAACATGCTAACATTTATTACTCTACTCTTTAGAAAGCTAAATCAATAAAATGGACCTAGGTAGATCCTTTAGCTATAAAAGGGTTGATATTTGTTGTTTGATCCAAGAGGATTGAGGATGGAGGTTCATCAAGTCATGGCAACAAGGCTTTTCTTGATTAACTCCATTGATCTTCACAAAATAGCTTGGATGATTGAATGCAAATGGATGATGCTTAGCTCCACTCTAATGGAGAATGCTCTAAGATGATGAAATGGCTATAGTATAGGCTCTATTCTCATTTAGGTGTAAGTAGAAAGGTAGGAGGAGGGATCCTTATATATCCTAGTGGATAAAAGAATCTCTACATCCCTTTACATGTGGGATAATAGAGAGGTTGGGTTAGTTGAGGATAAGGAAGGTTTAGGGAGGGTTGAGTCAACCTTAGGAGAGTTTAATTTTTCATTTAGTGACCCATGGGAATTAGGGGTGCACATAATTAATCAATGGAAATTAATTAAAAGGAGATGGGCCTATTAGGCCATTTTAGAATAGAATTAGCATGATTTAGGGGATAGGAAGGATTAAATTAGATAAATGATGGTTTATTTATCTAATAGAGGAGGAAACTTAATTAATTAGAATTAATTAATTAATATAGATAGAATGGGATTTAATTAATTGAAATTTCATTAATTTTCATCTTTACTGGATAGAGGAGTTAGTTAACTAGCGTAATATAGCTAATTGATGACTATAGAAGATAGAATGAATGCCATTTGATGATTTTTCATCAAATTGTGAGGAAGAGTATAATTAGTGCAATTTAAGCATTTAAATTGCTTGGGCTAGATTATAGATGTCTACATTTTCCCATCTTGAGGTGGCATAAGTGATGTCACTTCAAATATATTAGATAGGTAAAATTTTTGAAGGGGTAGAAGAAAATTAGTAGAAGTGAGGGATGCCCCTCGAGTTTCAATGGGGTGATGAAAGAAGGCAATTGATGATCGAAAAAGATGAGAGAAATGGAAAGAAAATGAGGTACATGATGCCCCAAGTGGAGGAGAAGAATGGGTAGGGAAGGATGCCCCAAATGAAGTGGAAGAATGGTGTCAATAGGAGAATGATATAGAAGAAATATGAAGAAGGAGAGAAGAACGAGCCTTCACCCATTGCATTTGAACAACCATATTGTCATCATATAGACAAATATCTACGTCATCGGTCCTTATTAAAGATATAAGCATACGAAAAAGCGTAAAATGACATGAAAATCCATAATACAAGGAAATTGTCCATTGCTAAAAACCAAATCAGTGCAACTCACAAAATGTAATGAAGTAAAAGAAGTAAAACAATTCATTGAACATGGAAACAAGTACAAACACACATTCTCAAACCAACAATGGTCAAGACTATTACAAAAATGTTTTTATCAAGTTGAAGATCCCAAATGTTTTTATTGATGAATAGGGTTAAAAATGATGCCCCAAGAAGAATATATGTGAGGAAAGTAATGGAGGATGCAATAGTCCGAATGATAAAGTGTCATGCAACAAAATTGTTAGAGTAGGTATTTACCTTAGCTCATGTTCACCTAGGTTATTTATTTACCTTTATTATATTTATCCTCACCCACTTATGTGTGTGAATATTTATTTTTATTTATTTAGATATTAGGGGATATTATCTAGTTGTTAGGTATAGTTCTTTCCTTGATCTATGGTATGACTAGTATTCTCCTTGATCTATGGTATGGACTAGATCATTTAATGTCTAGTTCTTTCCTAAATCTATGGTCTTGACTAGTTCTTTGATGACTATTTATTCCCATGATTTATGGCTTGATCTACAACCTTAACTGGTTCTTAGATTATTATTCCTTTCCTATATAAGAAAGGCCAATTCTCATTGTATTTCATTGAGTTCATAATAATATATGATATTGCTTTGCTCATTTGTTTGCAAAGGTTTTATGTAAAGTTATTCTTGTGAATTGCTTTCATCTTATTGATCATGGTTTTTGATTAGCATCTTTGTTCTTGGCTTGGTAGAATCTGGTTATCATTCCTTTTTATGGTATCAAAGTAGGAGATTTTTGTTGACATCCGTCTCGTAAGTTTCACTTTGAAAATATTTATATATATATATATATATATATATATATATATATATATATATTATATATATTTATAAGGATTTATCTATATTTTTACTACATAAATTTTTATGCAAAATAGAGGCTACCATTGGATTCATAAGGTGGGAAAACCCTAAGATCAACTATAAACTTGGCCATTTCGGAGGAAGTCATTTTTTTGTTTTTTTTTTGTGGTTGCGAAACGCACCTTTGGGTCATCCTCGGGGTTTGCGCAGATGGTAAAGAAACCGAGGAAATAGATTTCTAGGTTTTTGGATTTTGGGAGATCTACACTAGTTTTTTTTTGCAATGGTGGATTTTTCATATTGCATGCGTGCAATGATTTTAGTTCTTTCCTTTTTTAGCAGGGTACAAGGACGGTCGTGCATGGATTCTCGCCATTGAAATTCTTAGCCCCTGGTCATATGGTATGGTCATATAAGGGCTTAAAGCTTTTGATTCCTACTAATAGGTGCTTAACTCTAGCCCCCTTTCATTTTATTTATGTGGTGAAGGCAAGAGCATTTTATTTTGTTTTAGTGGCAACTAAAATAAATAGTAGAGCATAATATTGAAAAGTTTGTAACTTTTGATCGGTAACTCAATTTTGAGTGTCGGTTTTTGCAAAAGTGCTTATATTTTCATGTTATTTCCATCATAAATATTTATTTTGAGAATCAAACTATAATTATAAAGTGTCATATTGTAACACGCACTCATTATAAAGTGCCAAAATCTGGGGGCTCTTGTTGCATTGCTTGGGGGTCTTGTTGCATTGCTTGGTTCTTGCATTTATTTTGGTGATTTTTTTAGGATGGCATCTACTTCTACATTAGATCATGTTGAGCCATTAACAACACATAATTACCACACATGGAAACCAAGAATGGAAACAATAATCAAGCGGAAAGGATTATGGGCTTTAAATTCTTCAGAACAACCAGTGTTCACTAGAGAATATGAGAAATTTTAGTACGGTGCAAATTTGATGAGTGTATGGGTTTGATAGGAACTTATGTAAGTGACAATATTTTATTTCATTTGGAAAAATGTGACTCTCCTTTCAAAATATGGGATAAATTGGAGGATTTATTTAGTAAGGTGGATCATATGAGAGCCATGCAACTTGACATTGAGATCACCTCTCTTAATCCTGAAGATTTTCCAACAATTATAGACTATCTTACCAAGTTCAAGAATTTGTTGACATAGTTTAAGGGGAGTGGAAGAGATAAGAAATATGAAGAGTGTTTTTACTTGATTTATCCAAGTTGAGAGGACCATTCAAAATTTTGCTTCTACCTTTTTCTCTAGCATGGATGCCTTAGGTGACACATTCAAAATGCCTAACTTAGAAACATTTTGTGAAAGACTTACTAGGGAAGAATCCAAATTGTCTCACCTTGAGTCTTCCACCTCTCAAAAGGCATTAAAAGGAATAGTAAAACCAAATCCACCCCTTCTCCATCTCAAAATGCTCCTAAACCAAAAGAAAACAACTCTAAACCCAAGGAGTCTTCTAAATCCAAGAATAAGTCTAGTTTTTCATGCTCTTTTTGTGGGGGTAGTAATCATGAAGAACATAGGTGTTATAAGCAAATGCAAGCCTTAGAGGATGCAATCAAGAAACAAAAAATTTCTATCTCCACTCCACCTCCTTCTAATCAGCATGGAAAAGTAATTAATGTTGTTGGGAGATCTCAGTCACCACTTGTAGACAATTGGGTTATAGATTCTGGTGCTTCTCATCACATGACTTCTTCCAAGGAGTCTTTTGTTTTTCTATGTTTGAGTTCTACTTCAAATGGTTGAGTTCTACTTCCAAAATTGAGGTTAGAGATTCTTCCTTTCTTTCTGTTAAAGGAAAAGGTGATATACAACTTGATGGTGGTAGTATCCAAGATGCACTATATGTCCCTAACATCACTACAAATTTTCTTTCTGTATATATCAAATTTGTCATTCTGGTCAAGGGAAAACATGTGACTTTTACACCACATGGGGCAGAAGTACGAACTTTTTGGAGCCTAATTTACTTATTTCTCAAGGTATTGTTGATCATATTTCTATAGACTATATCACTAGTTTGAGGGTTTTGATGACACTTCTTCTATAGGGACATGATTGGTTTCTCATGCAAATTCAGAGAGTAAGCTTTGGCATGAAAGATTTGGACATCTTAATTAAATATATTTGAAGGACTTGAGCAATCATGGTATAGTAGATGGTCTTCCTAGAGTTTCTAGTCTTGAGGGAGTTTTCTTTGGTTGTGCATTAGGGAAACAACACCAAGATCCATTTCCTAATAATTTGTCCAAGAGATCCCTAAATGGTGTTAGTGTATAAGATCAGCTTGAGATATTTCCAATGACTGAGAACGCAATCGGAGCTCTAGTTATGTACCCGTCAAAGTTCTGGCCATAACCTGAGTTTCTTCACCACTTGAGCTTGTGCATAGTGACTTGATGGTTTTTCCTAGCCCCTCTTTCAATGGAGCTAAGTATGCACTTACGTTCATTGATAATTTCTTGAGTCGTACTTGGGTTTATTTTCTCAAGTACAAAAGTGATGTTTTTTCACACTTAAAATTCTTCAAGGCTTTGGTCGAGAAATAATCTTATAGTTGCATAAATAACCTTCCTATTGATAATGGGGGAGTACTTCAGCAATGAGTTTTTGAATTTTTAGAAACTCGAGTCATTATTCACCAAACATCCTGTTCCTCGGAATACTCCACAACACAATGGCTTAACTCCAGAAAGGAAGAATAGAACTTTGAAGGAAATGGCTAACTTATATGATGCATTATAGAGATTTACCTCCTATTGGAGCTCTACTAGGAATAACCGATTAATTGTGCTAACTACATTCGAATCGCACACCACATAGAGCACTTGAGCATTTGACTCCAGAGGAAGCTTGGTAACACTAAGTAAGATGTCTCATTTTTTTCGAGTCTTTGGGAGCCATGCTTGGAATTTATACTAAAGAAGAAAAGGAAATATTTGGATAAGAAGAGAAAACCCTTTATCTTTGTAGGGTATTATGAGGACATGAGAGCTTATCAAATTCTAGATTGATACTCATGACGTTATTTTTCGAACACATGTTCAGTTTGATGAGTGCTTCACTCCTCATGTTTCTTCATCTTCTTCCATGCCTTCTTCTTCTTCTTCATATCATCTTGAGGATCCTTTCTTTGAGGAGGTTGATGAGGAGGTTATATATGTCATTGAGGATCATATTCCCACTGATGTTGTCAATATGCCTAAGTGGGCTCGTACTATAGTTTTTGAGGCACCACCTTTCATAGAGATCTTCCACCCACTAGGCATCATCATGCACATTCTATAGGTTTTGGACTTTTGTGTCAAGAAGTTTATGAGGATCCACAATATTTTTCAAAGGCTCATGGGATACAGAGTGGGATGATGCGATGACAACTGAGTATTCTTCTTTAATGAAGAATCATACTTGGGATTTGGTATCTCTTCCTAAAGGAAGAAAGATGGTTAGGTGTAAGTGGGTATACCAAACCAAATACGTAGTTGATGGGTCCATTGAAAAGTATAAGGCTCATCTTATTGTAAAGGGTTTTTCACAAGTTGAAGGTATTGATTACTCTGATACTTTTAACACTGTTGCCAAGATGGATTTTGTACGCCTTGTAATTTCTATTGTTGCATCACAGGGGTGGCTCATATACCAGATGGACGTGAAGAGTGCCTTCTTACATGGAGATCTACAAGAGGAAATATACATGGAGCAGCCAGCTGGATTTGTTCAGGATTATTCTCTTGTTTGTAGGCTCCGAAGGTCTCTCTATGGTCTTAAACAAGCCCCTCGGGCTTGGTATGAGAAGATGGATTCTTTTCTTCTATCTACTAGTTTTGTTCATTATCACTCCGATCATATAGTGTATTTACAGCATGTTGGTGAGGATATTGTGATACTTGTCTTGTATGTTGATGATTTTTACTTCCTAGTAGCTCTTCTTCCCACATTCAGAGTATTTAGAGGGCTCTTTCTACACAGTTTGACATGACAGATCTTGGGTTATTGCATTATTTCCTTGGTTTGTAGATTTCTTAGATAGATTCAGGGATTCATTTGAGTTAGTAAAAGTACACCCATGATCTTCTTCGGTACTTTGATATGGCTGATTGAAAGCCAAGTCCATCTCCTTTTCAGTCTAGGGTTATTCTTACTTCCACATGTACCACACCACTTTGTGATCCTACATTGTATAGGAAGTTGGTGGGAGTCTCATGTACTTAACACATACTCACCCTGATATTTCATTTGCAGTAGGGCTTGTATCTCGATTTTCACATTCTCCTCATAGTAGTCACTGGCATGTTGCTAAAAGGATTTTGTGCTATTTGCATGGCACTTCCCACTTTGGCCTACACTACACTAGGGTTCTACTCGGTTGGTTGGTTGGGTATACAGATTCAGATTGGGTAGGTTCTATTGATGATAGGCGTTCCACTTTTGGCTATGTTTTTTCTTGGTTCTTCTCCAGTTGCTTGGGTGTGCAAAAAGAAACAGGCTATTGTACTTTCATCTTTAAAGGTAGAGTATAGGGAAACAATTACAGTGAGTCAACAGATTCTTTAGCTTTGATCAGTTATTGACAAAGTTTGGATTCCCACATGATTCATCGACTGTACTTTGGTGTGACAACCAAAGTGCAATTCACATTTCTTGCAACCTAGTTGAGCACTAGCGGACCAAGCATATTGAGATACACATCCACTTCATTCACAACACATTCAGGATGGAGTTATTTGCTTGGAGTACATTCCGACTTAGCAGCAAGTTGTGGACATATTTATGAAGCCTTTTACATCACCTCGCTACCTTGAGTTGCGTGGAATGCTTGGGGTTTCGAAGTTGTTCTTGGGGGTGTTCGTGAGAACATATTCCTTCTTCTTCTTCTTTCTCTTTCCTTCTAGCAGGATTCTTTCCTTATTTTGGTTCGAGATTTCTTCATGGATATATTGTACATGAGTACCTCATCAAGCCTAGTTTTCGGGACTCATACTGTGGACATGCCACTTCTATTTTGGCCCTAGCTTCACTTGAGGGGGTGTTAGAGTAGGTATTTACCTTAGCTCATGTTCACCTAGGTAATTTATTTACCTTTATTGTATTTATCCTCACCCACTTATGTGTGTGGATATTTCTTTTTATTTATTTAGATATTAGGGGGATATTATCTAGTTTTTAGGTATAGTTATTTCCTTGATCTATGGTCTTGACTAGTTCTTTGATGACTAGTTCTTCCCATGATTTATGGCTTGATCTACGAACTTGACTAGTTCTTATATTTTATTCCTGCCTATATAAGCAAGGCCCATTCTCATTATATTTCATTGAGTTCCATAATAATATATGATATTGGTGCTCATTTGTTTGCAAAGGTTTAATGTAAAGTTATTCTGGTGAATTTCTTTCATCTTATTGATCGTGGTGTTGATTAGTATTTTTTTTTTGCTTGGTATGATCTGGTTATCGTTCCTTTTAAAGATCAAGCAAATTACTATACCCCGAATATTTGAAGTGAAGCAAGCTAGATTTATAGATGGTTGTAAATCCGATGATTTGTGATTCATTTGGTTTACGAACACATGAAGATTTAAATAAGATATGGGAGAAGTACCATGCGCAAGACACATGTTTCATTTTTTGTCAGAGTTGTTTACCTATTTTTGTAAATTTTTGAATTTTTTACAATTTTTAGGATTTTAATCGAATTTTTAATTTTTAATTTTTTTAGTTTTTAATTTTAAGATTTTGACTAAGTTTTTAATTTTTAGATTTTTTATTGTTTGGATTATAAGATTGTGGTATAGAAGAATTCAGAAGAATCATAAAGAGTCTCCTAGGAGCGAAAGAAATGTCCCATGGAGAAGAAAGAAGCGCTAGGTGGCAAATATTGCCCTAGTGTAGCGAAAAATTAATAAAATAATTATTTAATAAAAATAATTATTGTTGGAGTGTGTAGAAGAAGTGATATCGCCTAGAAGAAATAAAATTTTCCTAGTGAGAAGAAGCGAGTTCTAGGTGGAAAATAATGCCCATCATGTCGAAAAATTGAACAAAATAATTATTTAATAAAAATAATTATTCACGACAAGTAGAAGAAGGGTTAGAATGAGAATGGTGGTCAAAACATGCCCCTAGGGCATCACGGTGGGTGAAAACGGATAGATATACCCCACAGAGCTAAATCATTACGATCATTTTATTTGTTAAAGCCAAAAGTTACCGTGAGAGCCACGAGAGTGATGAAGACGATGGTGAGAGCATGATCCCACAGGAGATGTGTTGATTCGAGTCCAAGATTATGCCCGACATGTAGATGATGGATCCTTCATGAGTAGGTTAACCCGATTTTGTAATTTCATGCATTTATAACTTTATTTAATGTTTTAGACCTAAGAAAGGTGCACACACGTACTCTTGGGGCACATGAATCCTCTGGGGGCACACATGCATCATAAAAATGTGTGCACACACTTGCATACATAATATGTTTCTAGCGCATACACGTAGGCACCAAAACATGTGCATGCAAATGGCTAGAGGGGGAAACATGTGCAGCCTACGTGGTATGCCAAAATGGCCATGCAGGTGCCACCCCGAGGTATGCGTACACATGCACATGTTGAGTTAGCTAGGAAGGGAACATATATGAAAAGATGTCCATACAGCATCAAATAAGGTGCACACACGCACCATGCACGCACGTACCAAATGGGGCGCGAACATGCCCAAATGGGTGCGCTGGCACCAAAAAGGGAAGAATTTCCCAATGAAAAGAAAAAGATAGGAAGAAGTAGAATTTTTTTAGAGAAGTGATTTATAGAAGAAAGTGAAAATTAGCATATGGTAGAAAATAGAATAAAATAGAAGAAATGTTAGTGCCTAACACATGTTGTGTTTAAAAGATATAATTTTGTCACTTTGCTTGAGACTAGAGAGCGTCATATCCGTATTGCAGAGATAGAGGTGAGCTTGCCTCGTTGAGATTGTCATGAGATGGAGGTACCTTGTTAGAGGTTGTGGGATTAGGACACGTGGCCTGGATGCTATCTATCACATTGGATTATGGTATTTTGACAACATTGATAGAGTGATGAGACAAAGGTGAGAGAAATTTCTTCGAATGCCTATAGGGGAGATGATTGTTACTCTTGAAGACATATGGCACATTCTCGCGCATCCCCATTATTGCTTCCTAATTGAGTATACCAAGGCCTTAGGACAAATCATAGTGGCTATTAGTGATGTATTCTGCAGGGATGATATACCCCACTGTGGTATGATGGTTTACCTACATCGTTGCATTTCAGATCCTACCATTCATCGAGGACCTTTTTATCCGATGGCTCTTATCAATGGGTATTTACTCACCGATAAGACATGGACTTCATTTTACAGGCCCGATTACCATTATTCACGGTCTATACAATGGTGAGAGATAGTGCTAGGGCCAGTGTATACTAGTACATCTATACTGGGACCTTCATTTGATCACATACCATTTCGAATATGGTGGGACCTGCTTCATTTTTAGAGATTTGTTCATGGGACCACATAGCCATTGATCGATCATGTTGCATACTACGTGAGTGCGAGCTCCAAAGGAGCCCATAGTTATGGGTTAGATTCTTGATAGGGATGATATCCGAGGGCACTTGGGTGATATATATTATTATCACCGAGAGTTTGATGATCTACATAAGAGAGACATTATCTAGAGGCCCTATAGGCATATAAAGTGGCCAAAGGATGGGGTAGAGCTCAATATTTTCATGTTGGAGAACTTTCTTATAGGAATTGCAGATATATTATAGATTTTTAAAGGGTTGACCAATCCTAATGGTAGTTTTGTGTCATTCAAGGTGATTCCCATCCGATATGTGGTACGCCCATCGTGATGCGAGAGAGATGAAACATGGGCCCCCACATTGAAATAGATAGAGAGAGGACTAACTTTGAAAATATGGTACCATAGGTTTGGGCCCCATTATGATAGATCAGGGACCCTAGGACCCCACAGGATTATTTTCCATTGTATGCCACTAGTTTTCCCTCATCGGTGACCATACTAGATGGTGCATGGGTTGTAGGTGTGATGCCACCACTAGAGATTCCCTATAATAATGATGAGGGTGATGATGTAGATGGTGGTGATGGGGGAGGTGGTGATGAGGATCCATTTGATGGACAGAGGCATGATAATGGAGATGGCAGATAGGGTCCATTACAGTGGTCCTAGACATAGGCTACGAGAGACAGAGGTAGGTCTCGGTGATACAACAGTACTACCTAGACCATAGGGTCTAAGACATATCCCTCCTCATAGTATAATGAGAGGAGGAGATGGTAGAGGTTACATGGGATAGTTATCTATCTTAGCAAAGCAACAACTTCAAGCTGGTCATAGTGGTCCATCTTTAGGTAGTAGTAGAGAGGGACCAAGCTCGGGCCTAGATACGAGGTGTTCGATAGCTAAGCGAGACCAAAGATAAAGCTCAGTGATTTTGCAAGAGAATACAATGCTATTAGGTTTCAGCATATAGGACATCTAGACTCACAGATGACTTAGATTATGGGTCTATTACGGTAGTCCTAGGTATAGGTGCAGCTATGAATTGTGACTCACAGAGAGAGGGACTAGATTTGAGATGAGCAAGTAGTGGGTTAGGATGATGTTTCTAGATTATCCATGAAGGTAGCATCCTTATAACACATAGATGGTGTTATGGTGACACAACGATCCTCTTAATACATATTTTTGTATTATGAGGCCATTTTAGAGGTCCAAGGCACCGAGCTATAGCTAGTAGTTGAGTGTATCGGTGAGGTTACGGTGGCCTGCAACATCGGGAAGATCGGTTGAACAACCATGATGATAGATGATAGATCATCATAGCACATAGTTTATGGGTCCTCCCTCATGTCGCAGACCACATAGTACTCACCATGAGGGTTCAAGTCAAACATGACTCCCATATTTGTAGATTTGTATGTACCTTTTGATACATGCCTCTTATGAAGGCTTTATTATTTTTGACCGATGTATATGATGTATCATTTTTATGTATGCCTTTGATGAAGGCTTTATTATGAAATTTTCCTTGATGGCCCCTTTTGTATCGATGATGTATATCCTTTTGAGATAGACATTTTACACATGTATATATGGACATTTGATGTTGTATACTGCCATGTTGTGATGTATCTTATGATGATGGTTATTTATTATGGATGTTGATTATATCATGATGTTGTATGATTTTATTTCACATGTATGTATCATGATTTACATTGATGATTGATGATGTATCACATGTGTTAGATTTATGATATATCCTTAGATGATATCATATGTTGTGGTCATGAGATACTTTATTTTGCTTTGTTGGGTATGGGATGATATGATGATATTGGTGTGGGGGTAGATTTTTATATTTTGATCCCTCTTGCCCTCATTTGATGATATGATATGTGATGATTAGCTTAGCATACATGTATTATATGTACACTCAACTTTTTATTTATAGATGATGTTAGATGTGATGGAGATATGATGATATGATAAAAAAATTATGTATATGCAACAAGAAAACATAAGCAAGAGTTAACAAATATACCAAAAAAACATGCCAAACAACATGAAGCAACACAATTATTTACAAGCATGCAAAAACATACTTCATATGTACAAATAAAAATGAATCTAATCTACGCAAGAAAAGTTCAATCTTAGGCAGTATGTTAAAGCAACAAACTAACAAATGTACAAACAAGTAAAAACTATACTAGCAACAATGTACACAAACCAACAAAAAAAATAAGAAACAAGGCCAAAGCATAAACACAAACAAATTGAAGCTATGTTTTTGTGTCACTTGTTTTTCCAAACATTTTTGCATTATTTTTGGGAGTTTTGTGAAACAATTTTCTATTGTTTTGTATTTTTTTTTCTATTTTTTGGTATTTTTAGGTTTTTTGTGAATGTTTTAGGATTTTCAGCATATTTTAATGTTTTTGTGATTTTCAACATATTGGAATGTTTCTACAATTTTCTAGGGTTTTCTAAGAATCTATGTACAGGAAACCGAGAAACATGGATGCCCCAGTGTTAGATGGGAATATACAAGGGTAGGTGCCATGTATTATAAACAGGAAGGTGAAATTGTGAAGGTGTCCCCAACATTAGTTGGGGAATATAAAAAGGCAATCCCTTCACTGATTTATAAGAGGAGAAACAAGCATGGATCAATTCTTGATAGGATAGGATCACAAGTAATCTCGGATGTAGGTGTGGAACTAGCCCTAGAGCTAAGTAAAAGTACCCCTAGATGTAAGATGCTTGTGAACAATGAACCCTCCCAAAGCACTAGAAGCTGGTTTTCACCAAGGACCTATCCAAAGCACCACAATTGCATGGTTTTCACATATGGATGACTTTTTTCTTTTTTTTCTCTTTTTTGATTTTTTTGTATTGTGATCCTTTTTACTTTTTGGTTGTTTTCTGATTTTAAGAGCCATGTTCAACCATAAAACCACTTGAGATACATGGCATTCATAGGTTCCTGGGGCTCATCTCCATTAGGATGAGCAAGCTTGTATTCTCCCAACCCATATTTGGCCACAATGACATAAGGTCTTAACCAGTGAGGTTCAAACTTTCCTTTCTTCTCTCTTTCCTCCCTTGTGTTGAACTGATTCTCTTTCATGAACAAGTCTCCAACCTTAAACTAATGAGGTATGATCCATTTTTTGTAGTTCTGTGAGACTCTATTTTGATAAACCTTGAGATGGTTAAGGGTGCGGATGCACTTTTCAACTAGGAGTTCTAATTCTGCCAGCCTAGCCACTCTATAATCCTCATCTTTTTCCAAATAATCCCTAAGAGATATCCTTAGGGAAGGAATCTCTATTTCTAATGGGATGATAGATTTTGTTCCAAACACTAGGGAGTAGGGTGTCACACTAGTAGGAGTGTGAATGGAGGTCCTATAATCCCAGAGGGCTAGGTGAATTTGCAAATGTCAATTCAACTGTCTTACTCACCATATTTTCCATGATCTAAACCAAGTGTTTTGTTAGTGGCTTTAGCTTTCCCATTACCTTGATGGTAATATGGTGTGGACCACTTTAATCTTATTTTTAAAATAAATGATAAAGATCTTTCACTTTCTTGTTCTTGAATGATTTATCATTGTCAATAACAATGGCCGAAGGAATGCCATATAGAAAAATAAGGTGATTCATGATGAACTTTGATATCTGAGCACATGTAACATATGTCAATAGAATGACCTCCACCCACTTAGTGAAATATTATTTGGACATGATGATGTGGGTATGACCATTAGATTAGGTAGGGGTGAGCTTCCCTATTGAGTCTAATCCCCATTTAGAGAATGGTCATGGTGTTGTTATTGGCTATAAAGGTTGTGAAGGTGCATGGATGAAATTTCAATACTTTTTACATATAACACATTTCCTTACATGGTTGCAGCAATTTGTCTCCATAGTAGGCTAGTAGTAGCCTACCCTTAACAATTTTTTCTAGGACCATTCCATTTGTATGGGTACCACAAACCCCTTTATGTACCTCCTTGATTTCTTGGACTGACTCTACTACATCTAGACAATGCAATAGATTCCCATCATAGCCATGATGATAGAGCATACCTCTTAGGAGGGTGTAATGGGCTATTTGGTAGATAAGGATTTTTTTTGGATTGGGAGATGTCAGGAGGAAAGGTACCACTTTGGAGGTAGTTAAAAATAGGGTCATACCATGGGGAATAGGGACCAACAACTTCACATGCCAGGAACAATTCTAGCATGTCGTATGCAGGTTGACATAGATTTTCAACAAAAATGGCATATCATTATTTTTGATGGAATCCACAACATAGAACCCACTATTGCCATTGCATCTACAGATCAGTTTTGTGCCCTTGGAATTTTCTCAAAGGTGATGTGCACAAAGTATTCTTTTAGATTTTCCACCAATTTTTATATGGGATGAGTTTATCATCCTTGACCTTGTACTCATCGTTGACTTGTTTGATGATCAATTGTGAGTCGCCAATGACCTTAAGGTGGTGAATATTCCATTTTATAGCTAACTTCATCCCAGTGATGAGCGCCTCATATTCTATAATGTTATTTGTGCAAGGAAAGCCAAGATAGAAAGCTTGCGGTATGGGGTCTCCTAAAGGAGTGATTAGCACTACACCTACCCCCAAACCATGGAAAGTGAATGATCCATCAAAGTGTACTTACCACATGACAAATTCCTTAATATACATCAGTGATGCGTCTTGCAAATCCAGACTTCTAGGCCTATTCTAGGTAAAGGTGCTTTTACTAATTGGTTGGCAAGAACTTGTCCTTTAACTAACTTCTGGTGTACATAATCAATGTCAAATTCATTCTACCTATAAGGGTGGGTTTTGACAAGGTCAACTTTGGATATAAGCTTGGTTTTATTATTCAATAGGTAATGACAAAGTTTTTGGAAGGTAAAAACAAAAACCAGACAATCTTTTTCAATTTGAGGATAGTTGAGCTCATAGAAAATTAGGGTACGACTGAGATAGTACACAAATTTCTCTTTTTGGCTTAGGTCATATTGTGCGAGCAAAGCACCAATAGAAAATTGGGTAGCATAAATGTATATCAAAAGTGGCTAACCTGGAGTTGGAAGCATGAGGACATGTGGGTTGGCCAAGTATTGTTTAATTTTAAGCAAGGGAAAGGCCTTTGTTGTTACGGTCCCCAAATAAAGTCAACATATTTCTTAAGTAGATGGGTGAATGAATGGAATTTGTTAGCAAGCTGAAATGAAGTGGTGGATGGCTTGCATTTTCCTGCAAGATGCGTGAGTTATTTGATATTATTGGGAGGAGGAATTTTAGTAATGGTGGTGACTTTTGTGGGTATACCTCAATCCCTCTCCTTGATAAAATGAATCCTATTAACTTCCTTATAATACTCCAAACACACATTTCTTTTGATTCAATCTAACCTTATATTCTTGGAGAAGTTCAAATATACACCTCAATACTTTTGGGTGGTATTCTCTTGTCTTGTATTTTCCTAGGATATCATCTACATAGTCCTCCATGATGTCATGTAGCATATCATGGAATATCACTATCATTTCCTTTTAATAAGTTACACCATAATTTTGAGGCGAAGGAATTACCGATAACAGAAGTGTTCCCAAGGGGTTTTGAAGGTTTTATTATGTTGATGTTCTTCTACTATCTTGATTTGATTATATCCGAAAATCCATCCATAAGAGATAGAATTTCATAGCCCACAGTTGAATCGACAATCATGTCAATATTGGGCAAGGGGAAATCATCTTTTGGACATGCCTTGTTGATGTCTCTAAAATATGTGCAAATTCTGATTCCTACGGGTTTCTTTTTTACTAGTACTACATTTGATATCCATTCGAGTAGTCAATAGGTCTAATGAACCCTACTACTAGCAATCTTTCTAACTCTTCTTTAACTAGAAGAGCCACTCATGGGTGCATTTTTCTTAGCTTTTGTTTGATGGGATTTGCGTCTGCGTGCACAACTAAGTTGTGCACTACCAAAGTGGGATCCAAGCCTAGCATATCCTTATAAGACCATGAAAATATATCCACGAATTCTCGAGAAGAAAGGTGAATGTCTTTTACTCTTGTGTTGAGAGTGAAGCTCCCAACTTGACTATCTTTGGGTCTTCTTTTGTTCCAATATTCACATCAATGGTTTCTTCTACCAACATTTTTGACATATCCTCCATACACATAGGATTGGGAGGAAAGTTAAGATACATTTCAAAGGATCTCTACGATATTTTCACCCTGGTGTGGTCACTTTTCTTGTCCGTTGATTTTTTTACTTGTTTGTTAGCCAACGCCTCAAAGATGTTTTCACTATGTGACTTGTACTTTTCTTTGGAACTTTTTCCCTCACTTTTTATCAAGTGTTGTTGACCACGAAGCTCACATTCCTCTCCAAAATATGTGTAGTTATATAATTCAATGTAAAAACCTTTCTTATGATCTCCAATTGGAATTGTGTCTCTTATGCCCATGAATTCTGTGATAGCCTCATCATTCTCAAATATTTCTAATGGCACATGATTTGTTGGTCCCAATCAACAGGGAAGGGTAGAAAAGGTCAATTTTAGGTTTAGTGGGGGTTAGGGTAAGGACAAGTGAGTATCCATGAAATTCGTGGATGTAAGATCCTCATATTGGCTAAGTGGGAATTTGTGTCATTGTTTAAATAATTAGAGCTATCCGCATGTTAGAAGTAAAGCATCTTGATCATTAGGGTGGGCCCTCTATGGCTAAATGCCAATACCATAGCACTCTTATTTTAAATGTGGAAGTGGGATCTGGTGATGAGGTTCGTCAATCCTCTTCGTTAATAATGTTAATCCGGGTTAGTGTCTCGAAGGTTGTATGCATTAAGAGAAGAATATCTTGGAAAGCATCTCCTTTAAACACAATCCAAACTTGCATAAAATAAATCACACATGTATAAATTTAAAGGCACACTTGTAGAAATGTAAACACACTTGCATAAAGGAAATCACACTTATAAGAATATAAAGCACTTGCATAAAGGAAATCACACTTGCAAAAATGTAAACACACTTGCATACAAGAAATTGCTGATTTGAAAATAAAGGAAGGAGGAAAATACACTTGCAGTTCACAAAATAAATTACATAACATAAAAAATAAGAAATTTACAACAAAAGGAAAAACTACAGAAATAAAGAAATAAACATTAACACATTGATCCATCTTCCTTGGAATGAGTGGCCAACTCATTCCTTGGAAAAGGACTTAATTCATACTTTTAATTTAGAATTTGTAGAATAACTTACTTCAAAATATTGGAAAGAAAGAACAAATTTTTTTTTTGGGAGAAAAGAATTACATATCTCAATAGGTAAAGTGTGGAAAGTTGCATTTATAATTCATGCATCCAACCAACTCCTTATTTTAGGAAATACAATCTGATCTTATATTTATTCTAATCCTAACAACTAAGATCTCCATCTCCACAAAATATGGAGAGAGATATATTATTGGAGTCAAATCTTATCTTGCTTAGTTTAGGAAGATTTGACTGAAATCTTCTCCTTGCTTTTTGGTAACAATAATCATAATGATTTTATTCTCCTACATTATTGGAATTATTTTTTTCCTCAAAATATTATTTTTACCAAATACCTTTCCTGGATTTTCCATTTGACTTTGTTATTTTTATTGTGGAACTTTTGACACTTGTCTGATACGCATTTTCCTCGGACTACAGTTCACTAAAATTTAGATTTCTCTTCATTGGTAAAACTTGTAGCAAATCTAAATGATTTTTTTGTTAAAAAAATTTCTACAAACAAAAACCTTTCTCATATTTTCCATTTGAATTTTTCTATTTTTATTTATGAAACGTTTAGTGCTCATCCGATACACTTTTCCTGAATGCAGCTCACTAAAAGTTAGATTTATCTTCATTTGTAAAACATGTAGTAAATCTGACTGAGGTTTTTGTTAAAAATATTTCTATGAACAAAAACCTCTCTCATATTTTCCATTTGACTTTTTATTTATTTTTATGGAAACTTTTAATGCTCATGCCGATACACTTTTCCTCATACTATAGCTTTTGAAAGTTAGATTTATCTTCATTGGTAAAACCTATGAAAATATAAATGAGTTTTTTGTTAGACACATTTCTATGAACAAAAACCTCTCTCATATTTCTATTGGATTCTCTGATTTTTCACAATTCCCATTTTATGCAAGTTTCAAACTAAAACTATCATTCCTTTTATGCAAGTTCCGGAACTAAAGTTTTCATTCCTTTTATGCAAGTTCCAAAACTAAATCTATAAGTTCCAGAAATAAATCTTCTTTGTCCATGAATTGCAAGTTCCGAACTAACTTTCATTCTATACCTTGCAATCTTTGTCCACTATTTTAATTGCTTGAAAATATAAATATACGAATTACAAGTTCCGTAACTAAATGTTATTCGATTGATGAAAGTTCGCATCTCTAATCTGAGAACTAAATCTGCAAGTTATGGAACTAAATCTATGAGTTTCTAGAACTAAATCTATGAGTTTTGGCACTAAACCTATGAGTTTTGGAACTAAACCTACGAGTTCCAGAACTAAACCTGTGAGTTCCAGAACTAAATTTGCGAGTTTTGGAGCTAACTTAAAACAAATATAACTTTTGCATGCGATCTCGGATTGAGATGATTCTTTTTTTGAAATTGCATAATTTTTCAAGAGAAATATGAATATGAAATCATATTTGATTTTAAATGTATTTTTCATGATCAATTCCACTTTTCCCAAAACTAGCATTATCTTTCCTTTATGGCCTGCATACACAAGACTTTGCATATTTTCCCAAATAATCAATAGGATTAATCAACAAAATAGATAAAAAAATATTTCTAAAGAATAAACAAGATATATATCTTATATTCTATCTTAATAAAAACTATAAGTTCAAGGTTATATTTAAATCCACTTTCAAAGGTAACTTGGAAGGAAAAATAATATAATGGTGCCAATTTATGGCCTCATCAAGTGGGCTCCTTGGTCCTTGCTTGTATTTTCCACATCCTAGGCCTTATATCCCATATAATACATCATTCTACTAGACTTCTCATATTCATAGATTTTATATGGGTAGGGTGAGTGTCCTTTGGGACCCAATTTGTAGGTGGGTCCAACAATTTCTCTTCTACAAGTAATCCCCCAGGTAAGAATTTCCCAATAGTTCATTCATCTCTAGGCCACTTGAAATGATAGTTGGGCCTTCCTCTTGTTTTTGGTGATAAAGATAGGTCTGAAACTAGGAGAGCTTGTTGCACATTGTATTCTCCATAACCATATTCCATAATTTTCATCTCCCATGAATCGAAGGGAGAAGTAGATGTAGAAGCCTCTCGAGCACAAGTGTTGAGGGATTCTGAATCAACTGGTGATTCAATAGATTCGATTAAATGGGGAAAAATATATCAATGGAAGGACATGCATATGTACCCTTACACAAATTTGTTTAGATATCTGCAAAGTGAGTGAAGTGTTCTAGATCTCCTTGTATTGTAATAGTGTGTCCCTCATGTTTTAACTTGATGCACTGATGGAATGTTGATGGTATGGCCTACATGGCATGAATCCATGGGTGGCCAAGAAGCATATTATATGGAAGTTCCAATTCTAATATGTGAAACTTTGTATGGTGACAAGTTGGTCCTACCTCCATCGACAATGTGATTGTTCGGTGACTCCTCTATCCTTGTCATAAGCGGTTATGGTAATGATATGGGACTCTAGATCTTCCTATGTATGTCCCAATTGTTTGATTAATTGTAATTTCCATATATTCAATCCCTACCCATTGTCCACAAACACCTATTTTATCTTTCGGCGGGTAATAAATACCTCTATATACAAGGGAAGATTATGTGTGTGATCTTCGTTGGGGATTTCCTTGTGGTTAAATGAGATGTGTTTAGATCGGTGCAATGTTTGCCACCACATCTTGTAAATGTGAAGGGTATACTTCTATTGCACTCCTAACCCCTGGAGATTTTTGTATAGGATGTCATTATGTACATTTGATATTTTAAGAAGATCTAAGATCTAAATCTTGGTAGATGTCTTCTCAAGTTGTTCTAAGATGTTGTACTAACCATCTGAGGGGTAGACGGATATGGTTATGGGATCATGAGACAAGCGCATCTTGTTACGCATAGTGCATAATATTTTCCCTTGATCCTAATGGTGTTCATATGTTCATTAGAAGAGTGGACATATCCAATGAGTCATTCATAATGATTATTGTCACTTTTGGTGTATATAGATAGTTTGCAACTTTGTAGCTTTGGGATGAATCTCCTTGATCTAGATTTTTCTCATTTGATTTACCATGCTTAGGGAATTGTTCTTTAAATATCCCCATCTTTTCATTTGGCATTTAATTTTTCTTGGTGTGTCAACTTCTATCTCTCGTTATTTTAATGAGATCTTAGATGTAGTGGGAAGTTTTAGGCACTTGGTTGTCTTGTGTCCCTTTACACGATGAAAATTTCAATATTCATGATCTTTATACTATGATGGTTTAGGAGAATTGTTATCAAAGGGTTGCATTGTAGGATAAGTCACCAAGTAGACTCGCATCCAATTTTTCAATATCGTAGACAAAGACTCATTAAGAGGAGTGAAACGTTCTATGCTTTTTGGTGGTTGAATTGGTCCTTTGGTTAGTTTAAAATTTTGACCAACTTGGACCATTTGTACTTGTTTGGAATCCGTGATTCCATCTCCCACCACTTTCTTTTTTTGTTAAAAATCTTTGGCTTTTCTATTGGTTTGGCCATTTGATTATCTTTTGATGATGATTTGATTGTTCCTTTTGCAATGAGGGAATTTTCTATCTGTATGCCATTTTTGATAACCTCTTCAAAGGTATGGACACAATGCATTTGTAAATGGAAAGAAATGTATGGATTTAGATTGGGTACAAAGATGCTCACAAGCTATTTTTTGGGAAATGTGCAAGGGAAGCGGCTAGCTATCCCCCACCATCTTTGTAAGAAGCTCGTGAATGTTTCATTAGGATGTTGTTTAGTACTACACAAGTTTTCCATAGTTATGTCACTTTCTATGTTGTATGAGAAATTTCAAATAAACCTCTCTACTAGTTTGAGCCATGTGAAGATAGACCCACGAGGTAAGTGAGTGAACCATTTTAAGGCTTGTCCCCTAGACTCTTTTTGAAAGAGTTATATGAAATTTCGCTATATGCCACTTCTTGGCATGCCATGTAAAAATATTTCACATGATCTCATGGGTCACCTTTCCCTCTATACTTGTCAAATTTTGGCATGTCAAACTTCTTAGGAAAGGGTTGAAGCGTAATAGATTTATTGAATGGATGGGGGCATAAATCTTTGTATTGGTACTTTTTTCTATACCTAACATTATTGTCTTGAAGGATTTTAAGCATTGCCTTCATGGATTGTTTTTTCTTGTGTAAGTAATTTCTCCTTAGTAGAGAAAGCGGGAAGATATATGTGATAGTATTTAATATTTTCTCCTTCTTGGTTTTCTATGTGAAGTTCACTAGTTTTGACCTTAGGCTTCTCCTTATGCACATTTTTGTTTGTTTCTTATGTACAAGATATGTTAGTAAAGCTAATTGTCAACTAAGGTTTTGGATTTGTTGTTGAATAGTGATTTTTCCTCAGATTTTCTTCTTCTTCTTCGTTGTGTGGAGGTTGTTCCATATTTTCATGTTCTAGTCTAATTCTACGTGGCATCTTGATGAAGGGCATTTTTTAACCCACCATATTATCATTTCCTACGTTGAACATGGAAGCATACTTATGTATTAGGATGTCTTCCATATTAGTGAGAGGTTTTTCTTCCTCATTAACTTCATTTTTGGGTGGGATTGTCTCATGTTTTGTAGGCATTCTAGCTCCTAATTCCACCACTCTTGTTAGCACCCGATATTTGTTTCTAAAAAGGAATTCATCTAATAAGGTGGGGTAAAAATCAAACTCCGTGCGTGGTGACCCTAACTCATCACCACTATGAACTACCATCTACTCCACTTATTTCTCAATGGAGAATAGAGGCCCAAGATCATGACCAATAAATAGATTTAACCCTTGTTTATTTGAGGTTTCTCAAGTTTTTTCTTGTTTCATTTCTGTAGACACCTAAAATATGCTTACACTTAGAATTTCCTCCAATTCAACGGATTGACAAAACTTTGTCAATTAGTTACTCTTCACTCCATTCTCGGATGCCCATTCACGACACTCTTTCGGTTGTATTCCTCCTATAATCAGCTAATTGGGCTAATATCTCTCTTATTAGCTAAACATTCCTCCTTTCGACCATTCAAAACCTCCCTAGTTCTCTCTGAACCACTTTTGCAAGCTTCGTAGGATATCTATTAGTCAAAAATGATTAACTAGACCCCTCCCAACTCTCAATGAGTCTCTAATCACTTGCTAATCAAGTTTAACTAGCCTAAACCTAGTTTAACTAGCCTAAAGCATGTTTATCAACTCCTAATCATAAAGTGATTTTTGGCTTGCCTTTAGTCCCACATGCACCCAAATTTCAAACACTTCCAAACCAAAAACTATAAATACAAGCCTAAGTTTTTCCTTTCAAATGGTCCTTCTCTCTCACATTTGGAGATCTTGGCATTAGACCTCATTTGCATTAGCCAAGCTAATAAGACATTTTATCTTGGCTATCCTCCATTTTCAAGCTCCTCCATCTTCCATCCATAATTTCATGCTAGGTTAGTATGAGGTATCTAAAATTGGACTTGTATCCATTTTAGAGAGACCTCTTCACCCCCATTGAAGAAAACAACTCTAATTTGATTTCTCATAGGTTTAACTAGGTTCAATTTATGTTTTAAGTAATCATAGAGTAGTTAGAGATAAAATGATACTTTTAAGTTTAATTCATTATTATAGAAGTTATCTTGTTTAGCACTCATTTTTATGTTTATGATAGGTTTAGTTAGATCATGGAATTACTTAGTTTTTATTTATTAACATAGCTAATCTTCTCATGCATACATTTGGCACGCCTAGTGGGACTCTTAGTCCATCCTCCATTAATGGAGTCATTTTGAAGCTTTTATTTCAATTTCTAACTTTTTACATGTTTTTGTAGGGTTAAATATTTTGCCTTGGGATTTTTAGCTAGGTTTTATGTAGTTAACCTTCATTTTCATGCCACTTTGTTAGGTTTATGTTAGAAATTGCATTTAATGGATAAATTCTAACCTATTGACATTTTTAGAATTTCATTTTCCGTGTTGTTTAGTGGTTTTTTCAGCATACATGTAGGTACCTAAATCGAGTGCATGCATATGATAGCAAGTGCACATGACTAGACTAGTGCACACATCTAAATCAATGCATATACACCTATCGGATGTGCAGGCACCTGCGGAATTTTAACCTCTCGTCAGAAATTTTACAGTGCGCACACACCATGATCGAGTGTGTACATATCTCTACCCACAGGCACTGGTGACTAACATTTTTATCATATGCACGTATACACCATTACCCATGCACATACACCCTAAAAGGTGCGTATGCATCTCTATTTGATCTAGATTTTTTTCCTTATTTTTCTTGGTTTTCTAACTTTTTCATAGGGTTCTAACAAGTGGTTTACTGGGTTTCTTTTCATGTTTTCATACTATCGTAGTTAAAGTCTTTCATTCTTGTGTATGAAGGTTTGAAACACGTATTCTCTTCCTTGCACATTTCTAGGTGATCTTAGGAATCAAAAACATTTCACTACCTTCTTCATACTTCAAAAATGATTCAATGAAATTTCAAAGTTGGTTAAAAGAAACTTCCTTTTCACAATTTACTTAAGTATTTTCCATTTCTTAAAAATTTGAGTGAGATACCTTTTTTATGCTCTTTCCTTTCATCTTAGGACGATCTAGTAAATCAAAAACAACATCTTGTCTCCTTTATTTAATGTATTGGAAAATTACTAATCTTGGTGTATAGGACCAAAATCACATGTCAAAGAATCAAAATGAAAACCATGCTAACGTGATTGATGTACATTGAAAGCGGTGTGCAAAACTTCATTAAATCTAAAAATAAAAAACACACCACACTCATCAAATTATATATGTAGGTTTGGAAAAGGGTACGTCCCTATCCGCTTAATTAGAACGTAATCCCTTTCACATAACACCTTAAGCTATAACAATGGGGATCGTTCTAGGAACACGAAAGTAGTCCACCACCGAGTAACCCCGTGGACAAAAAGGAAGTGCTCAACTTACCCACTTAACTAGTTTTTACATTTCGAGTTAGAGTCAAAGTTTTTGTATCGCGACCCAAATGACAAAGTACTGTTGAATGCACTAGTTGCTCATTGTATCAAAAGGGTATAAGGTAAAGCTGAGATACTTTGAAACTAGTAAGTTGTGACTTTTTGGGTAAATGAGATCACATTTAGACAACTTATGACACCTATTTGAGTGACCTATTTTAGGAAAGCCATATCTTGGAGCCCGCTTTTTCTAGTCCATTGTCATGTCTTGTCTAGCCTTCACGAAGTGGCGACTTACTTGGACTCTAAACCTTGTTTTTAGAATAAGGAAAAGAATCTACCTAAGTTTGATCTAAGTTTCATTCATCACAAGATTTACAATGTATCACTTAGCTTAGTTTCTTTCTCACCTTAGGACGAGGTGAAACTCTACCCAAGTGATGCTTAGTTTATCTTCACCTCATTTGGTCTATACCCTTGTGTTCTTGTTTCCCATTTGGGAAAAAAGGAGGAATATTTTATTATTTTTATCATAAACAATGTTCTCCACTTTTTTATCCATGTACGCCCATCCATGTTTGCGGATGGGTTGTTAAATGTCTAAAGTGTGTGAGTACGTTTTCACGTATTTGATAGTCCTTTGATCTTGATTTCAATATATTCTTCATAGTTAGGATTGGTTCATCATTTTATCCCCTTTGACATGTTACCTTGACCATGTATTATCTCGACACAATTAAGAAACTTATGTCATGTTTCTCGTAAACATGAGCTAAGTGTCCACATTGTGGCGTTACACTGCACACATTTTAGCACATCCTTAGTATACTTTGACTTGGTTTAATTTTAAACATTGTTCCAAATCTTGACGGGTTTCACTTACTTTATTTTGCATGGTTTTAATACCACTTTGAAATTAATATCTCGCTTCT